>ML812193.1:55675-84476 GCA_009831015.1 Picea engelmannii
TCACTGATGAAAACTCTCGCTATGTCAGGTGCCTGATACATCGTACGCACAGGAATAAAGTGAGCACTCTTCGTCAGAGTGTCTACTACTACAAAAATCGAGTCGTGTCTCCTTGCCGTCAGTGGCAATCCAACAATGAAATCTCGAAATCACTTCCCATTTCGATTCTGGAATGGCATGTGGTTGAAGTAAACCTGCCGGGTGTCTATGTTCAGCCTTTACCTACTGACACTCTAGACATCTAGCCACAAAGTTGACTATGTCGGCCTTAATTCCTTTCCAAAAGAATAAGGGTTTAAGGTCTGCCCTCATCTTCGTAACTCCTGGATGAGCCATGTAAACTGCTCTATGAGCCTCGCTCAGGATCAACATCCTCAACTCGTCGTTAGGCGGTACGTAAATCCGACCTCTAAACCTCAATAACCCATTGTTATCCAATGAATATCCCTCATATCGTGGTACCATCATTGTGTTTTGTCCGATAAAATCCTTGATTTCTGTGTACCAGTCATCATCACGCTGTAAGGTGAGAATCTTCTCACGAAGATTTGTCTGAAGAGGTAACACCGAAAAGATGCGTGGCCTCCGACTCAAGGCATCAGCCACTCTGTTCACTGTTCCCTTTATGTAAGTAATCTCGAAGTCGTACTCGCTAAGCAATTCCGACCAACGTCGTTGTCGCACATTCAGGTCACTTTGCATAAAAATGTGTTGTAGTCCACAATGTTCAGTCTTTAATTCAAATTTTCGTCCGAAAAGGTAGTGTCTCCAAACCTTCAAGGCATATACGATGGCTAACTCCAAATCATGCGTCGCGTAGTTCTCCTCATGCCTTCTCAGCTTCCTCGAAATGTAAGCAATCACTTGTCCGTCTTGCATCAAGAATCCGCCTAAACCTTCCCTGGACGCGTCAGTGCATACCAGGAAGTCTGCATCCATGTCAGGGACCTTTAGTATCGGCATTGTTGTCAACAACTCTTTAAGCCTTCGAAATGCTTCCGCGCATTTCTCAGTCCAAACAAACTTCTTGTTTTTCTTTTGCAATTCCATGATCGGATTTGCTATCTTCGAAAATCCCTCGACAAACCGTCGATAGTATCCTGCTAAACCCATAAAACTACGCACTTTTGTGACATTCGTCGGCGCAGGCCATTCCATAATAGCCTCAACCTTGGCTGGATCCATGATGATACCTTCGCCGGAAATGACATGCCCTAAGTAGTGAATCCTCGATTGGTAAAAAGAGCATTTGGACAACTTCCCATACAATTTGTGTTCTCGTAAACATTGTAGCACCAAGCGCAAGTGCGCGTCATGCTCCTCCATCGTCCGAGAGTAGATCAAGATATCATCAATGAATACTTGGACGAACTTGTCCAAGTACTCACGGAACACCCCATTCATCAAACTCATGAATACCCCTGGGGCGTTTGTCAGTCCAAAAGGCAAAACAATAAACTCGTAATGTCCAAATCTCATCTTAAAGGCGGTCTTAGGGATGTCATCCTGCTTGATCCATAACTGGTGATACCCGGATCGCAAATCGATCTTGGAGAACACCGTCGCACCCTTCATTTGATCGAACAGATCATCAATTCTTGGTAAGGGATACTGATTCTTGATCGTAGCCTTGTTCAGTTAACGGTAGTCAATGAAAAGCCTCCATGATCCATCCTTCTTTCGTATGAAAATAACTGGTGCACCCCACGGTGACACACTAGGACGTATCAGTCCCAGGTCCAATAACTCCTTCAGTTGCATTTTCAACTCTTGCAACTCCGGGGTCGACATCCGATAAGGCGTTCTTGCTATTGGTTCGGTTCCCGGTTTCAGGTCTATGGTAAATTCCAGTTCCCTTTCCGGCGGCATCCTAGGCAACTCCTATGGAAATACGTTCGCAAACTCCTTCACCACCGGAAGGTGTACAGACCTTCCGCTACTCCCTTCTTGTTTAGCACGAGGATCGCATAAAGTTTGCACCCCTTGCGCATACTCTTCCGTAACTATAAGGAAGAGACGAACTGCAGGGAAAATCCCTGGTTCCTTCCTACAATCACACGTCTCTGTCCTTCGTCATCAACCAAGCTCAATCGTTTCGTCTTACAGTTCAGTATCGCCTCATGCGTTTCCAACCAATCCATACCGATCACGACATCATAAGATCCTAAGATCGTGACGTACAAGTTGACCCTCGTGACAAACTCTCCCAGGTTAAGGTCACAACCCGTAACCTTTCCTCCAACCTTCTATTTGGCTCCCGAAGCCATCTCCACGAAGCTAAACTCATCCTGTCCGACTGCCTTTACCTTAATCCTTTTTAGTGTTGCACCAGAAATGAAACTCTCTGTAGCTCCTGGGTCTATCAAAATACTAAGGGTCTGGTCAGCGACAATACTTGTAGTCTCGAGCACAGTCGACTGGTGCTCTGCCTGGCGGTTATTCACCGTTTCATGAATCCGATGGGCCTTGCCCATATCTCCCACGGTAGCGGGTCCGGCTGATCCGGACGTTTTGGTCCTCTCCACAGGACAGTCGCACTAGTAGTGTGGCTCCCCACACGTCCAACACCCCTTCTTCGGCCCAGTAGTCCTGGTACCCGAAGTAGAAGATGACTGCCCATCGGCCTGGAACCCTGGTCTGTTCTGCTGAACAGGCCTAAACTGTTGCTGCTGCAGGCGACGCTGTTGCTGGTGCTGTGGTCCTCGATAAGGTGTCCGCTGTTGAGGCAGCGGTCGTCGAGGTGTAGTGAACGTGGATCCCCTTTCGAAGCTGCGATATCCCGGCGTACGTCGCGCGTGTGTCTGGTGCTGCGGCATTCCAGATGAACCCTGCCCTGCGGGTCTCGCTGGAGTCCTGGTCTGACCCCCACTGATAAGCTCCTCCTCAGCTATGAGGGCCTTTTGGACAACGTCGTGCAAGGTTTGAGGCATCAAGATCCTAACCTTTGCACGCATGCTGTCGTTAAGGCCAAACACGAACCGGTTGACCTTAAGTTTCTCTGTGTTAAGGTGCGGAGCATACCGGAGCAGCTCCATGAAACGTGCCTCGTACTCGGGCACCGTACGACCTCCCTGTCGTAAGGCGTTGAACTCATTGAGCTGATGCTCAATGAATTCCTCTGAAAGGTACCTCTCTCGGAACCGTTCCTCGAACAGTTCCCATGACACGTCCTCCACGGCCATGTTCAGCTGCGACAGGAGCATCTTCCACCATAGAAGAGTGCTCCCCTTCAGTTGAAAGACCTCCATGCAGACTTTCATGTTGGAGGTATAATCGCGAAGTGCGAAGCACATCGCCATGTTCTCCAACCATGCCTTAGCGGCTGCGCCGTCCGGGGCACCAAAGAACTCGGGAAATTTTACCTTCTCGAGTTCACAGTGAATGCTACTTGTAACGGCCGGTGCGCGCGGCGAAACCTCAGGGGGTGCCGACGCCCTGGCCTTGTCTCTGTCCAAACGACTGATCAGAGCCTCGGACATGCGCTGGAAGGATCTCATCATCCCAATAACATCACCAACTGCTATCTGCTCCTGTCCGAGAACCTACTCGCCTCCCTGGGGGTTTGACCCCTCAGGCATGGATGCTGCTGGAGGCGTCATGCCTCCTCCCCTAGCACCACGTCGTCTGCCTCCACGGCGTCCTCTAACCATAATTACCTGCACGCACACAATCGACTCGATCAACAACAGTATAATCAATCTAATCATGTCAACGAAAGTCGTAGCGAATCCCAAGTCGTAGGTCGAACCAGCTTTGATACCATATGTAAAAACCCTCCTTGTTACGACAACGACTCTGACAACAGGTGCAAAATTTATTTATTTATTTTTTAAATGATGTGTGCGCGCGTGTAGAAGTAACAGATACTCTAGACTCTACGTCGTCACTCGACGACCAGCAAGACGCACCCACGATGAACATAAAAAGACAACAATGACGCGTGACAAGTAACTGCATGCACAATGACGATCACACGACGATAAGTAGAACTGACTACCCACTGTCCTACCCTGCAATGGTTAGGACCTCCAAGACACATAAGCAATGCTCAAGCCCAGGTTCCCATCGATTTTAACCATTGAAGGTCTCAGGGCTGGCGACTGTTCTGAGGAACATGGAGGTGTCTACATCCCACCCGACACAAGCAGACCAAGCACACGGAAATTTTACCAACCCAGTACCACATGAATTTTAAGAACAACACCCTTCCTTTACTAACTCAGAATAATTCTATTGTGCTTAATTTAGGAGCATTTCAACACATAAGTTTGTCCTTAACAATAAACATTACCATTCCGTTATCATGAACTAATAAACACATTGAATTTATATCACCTTGACTTTGCGCAATAACAAACACCTTCATCAATAGGTGACCTCCATAAAAATACAGCTACATTAACTTTTTCATAATGACAACACCGTGGTATATCTTAAAATCAAATAACCTAACAATAATCTCTTTCATTGAAACTACCTTATCTTTACCACAATTGCCATAACTTGAACGCTAGCTTTAACATGAGCATATTGTAAATTTATTTAATAGCCATCCAAATTAACTGCCATCCATTACCAAGCAACTTTAATTGATAGTACATTCCCATTTACTGAACCCCAATAAGTTATGGTACTTAGTTCCAAGGCCTTACAATTATGTCCTTAGTAACCATAAATTTCCATGGCATATGATAAAATGCAAGGTCATTACCTTTTAATACCATAGTTGCAATTAAATAAAAACATAGTCAACCTATCTATAGGTTATCCAACTCTAACCTTACATTTTCTTTTATGTTCCAATGACCGTACCTTTACCCAATCCAATTCTAATGTTATATTGACACCACCTATCATTTAATACTTTGCAATTAGAATAACAATGACATTCTATTATATGTCATCTACACTAAAGTTACACTCTATTAGATTGGAAAAACAATGCTCTTACTATACTCACTTATGGTTCCATAACATACACAATTTCCAAGACTATTCCACTACTATAACGATAAACAGTATTAAAATGACCATATTTAACACTAACAATATTAAAAAGGACATTATAACTATTAACAATATTTAAAATGCCAATATTTAAAAAAATAACAACATTTAAAAATGAGAATATGTAAATTCACATCAGGTTTTTATATATCGGTGGCAACTAACATTTATCTATTTAAAAGGGCCATAATATTACTCTACCCGATTGGGCGAAATTATCAATGATTCACCTTTATTAAAAAACTAAAACGCAGCACCCTTTTTTTTTTAACAATCAGGTTTATATATACTGGTGGCAACTAACATTCCATTCATTCATTTCAAATACCACCCCATACATCCATTATAATATGATTCATTACAATGTAAGTCAAGGCATGATGAAAACAGAACTAAGCCATTCTAGAAGTATAAACCCAAACAACTATGATATAACTGAAACAGAACTAAATTCTGTTGCCCATAATTAGCTCCATCCTAATCAGTTAACCTCACATAAGGATTTTTCTCATTTGGCATTCAACACCAGTCATTGGGTCCAGTCAGCGTTCAATAGATATAGATGTGCTTTATTTTTGGGTGCTACCTGTCAGTTTTTAAATAATAAACAAATGTAAGTGAAGTCGGGCGCTATGGTTCAACTGTCCTAGGTCCCGTGCTAACATCCAGTGTTAATTAATTAAAACTAAAATTAGTGAAGGAATGGCCACCGTCTTGTAATTTCACTGGACATTAATCGTTCTGACAGCATCCCCTTTTTCTAGCTGCCAGTAAACAAATCGGGGGCGAAGATTCCCGTGGTTCAGAACCATATCGTGGCGTACAAGAGGTAAGGCAATTTAAAAAGGTTTCTTTTGGGAACAGGGAACATTGGAGAAGGCCCGAACCAAGGCGGTAGCAGTGAATTAACCCAGCACGCCAGCAAATGGAGGAAAACGCTGGGAAAGGAGAGCGCTGCACCCAGCAATTTCTCAGCCAATGACTCAACGGTAGGGGAATGGCGCTGCAGTTGAGGAATTGAATACACCGACGATCGAAACATTTGACACTACCCAAGGCGTAATTAAGCTGGCCTCTTGACATTACACAAATTAACTAGCAATAACCTGCTTGGGATGCGTCAACCATTGAATTATCACATTATAATCAATGTATTAGGGTTAGCTAGCTCAGGACGTGGCTAACACGACATACTATCTCTCTTTTAAGAGATATATTAAATTAGTGGAAATTGAATAATGGGTAAATACATAAAATCCTCCCTATGGGACTCGCGCGTGAGCTTAGAGTTCGCAGGCTCTCCACCTGGCTTTATCCATGGTAGTCACAGAAAATTAAAGCACGGTCGCAAGTTCCCAATCAACATTATTTTTATATATATACATACCCATAATAAACTATAAACTCCCAAATAACATTATTATCAAACCTATATCTGTAGCATTTTTGTACGGACCATTTTTATCCTAATCTATACCTGCTGCACAGGTAATGGAAAAAGGGAATAAAAGATTTCACTGTCATAATAACCGATATCTATTGCGATACTTTAACCCAGACCCCACCAAGTGAACAAATGGTGATATCCATGGACCCAACTGTTAGTTCTGGTACTTACCCTTATACCAAAGTACTGTTAAGGAATCGACGTTCGAATACAGTCTAGGGATAGGGTTCGTATTAAATAATCCGCGTCCAGAGATTTTTAAATCCGCAACTTACAACCACTTGCCGATAAGATGGGCCAATACGGATGGCAATGAGGTTATTAACAGTCCACAAATCAACGCCCAACAACACACAAGAAAAATTTCTGCCATAAGAGCTCAACGTCCCAGGAAAGATCGAATCGACCAGCAAGAAGGAAAACGCTCAGGATGGAAACCAGAACGCAGCGCAATGTAAAACGAGATTTTCGTTCGATTTTTCCTGAACAGAACATTCAATACTTGCTCGGAAAAAGAAATACACCTTGGTTTAATTGGCGTATTCAAAGTCGAATTATTTAAGACAACCAAGGTGGATTAGGGCTCGAACGAACGATGGATTAGGGTTCCATAAGATAAATCTCCTGGATGGCGGGTTATGGTTCCACAGGTTGCATCTGCGGCAACACCTGTGCGTGAGGATAATAAACGAAAACAAATCCACAAAACGAATGCCCTCGTAAATCAGAAATACGCCCACTGTCAAGAAAAAATTCCAGAATCCTAAATAAATAAATAAAATGTACACAGTCTCGCCAATGGATAAAAAGTACCCAACCCAGAACGGTGAATAAAATTTTACGCAGTCCAGGATACGAACAAAATTATTTTATTTACACAGTCCAGATTTGCATAAGGACGTGGTCAATAACTATTTACACAATTGTAGACTAAAATTTACGCCATCCAGAATGAGAATAAAACATCACGCAACCCAGAGCAATGAGAATAAAAGAAATAAAAACATTAACACAACCCAGAATGTAAACGATAACTATTTTACACAGTCATAGAATAAATTTTACGCCATCCAGAATGAGAATAAAAATATTATGCAAACCTGAGTAACGGAAATAGGATAAAAACATTACCACAGTCAAGAATGTAAGCAATAACTATTTACACTGTCTTTCATTCTACCGAAGGGCGTACCTTTGCCTGTTCGCCTCCTCCGAAGGTTTGTCCGCGCGCTTCGTGCCGACCGTAGAGGACTCACCGGTACCTCCCAGCCAAAGGCTAGGGGTACTCTTCTTCCCCCTCATCCCCCCTAGCCACAAAGGGGCCACACACAATCCAGACAGTAGCCTAGCTTCCCAGCTCGCCTCCAAGGCTGAGCTACCACTCAAGTCAGCTGAGAAAATCCCCAACTCCCACAAGCAATCAGTCCAGTCTCAAGTTTGGCAGCATAACAATACCTGATAGCTCAATCCCCTTCCTTTCCCCCATCCCCTTTCTTTTATCCTCTTTTTGACCTAATCCCATTAGGTTTTTAGTCAAAAACCCTAAATCTCCTTCTTTTAAGTTTTGCCCGCCCCTTCTTTTTTTTTTTGAAAACTTAATCAGTTAAATGCGCTAAGCATCTTTTTCATTATATTTTTTTTAAATTCATATATATTTATATATATATATATATTTCTTTTAAACTCCCATTAGTTAACTAATTAATTTTTCCTTTTCAAATTTACAATCACCTAATTGAATTAATTTCTTAAATCTTTTTATTTTACCCTACACACTTTATGAAGACTCACATTAGCTTAAGTGGGTTTTTTTTTTTTTTTGTNNNNATTATTAGCACCGGTATTGTTAATGCTAGCTAGTCAGAAATGAAATTCTAATGTTATTTGAATGGCAGAGCGATTGTGAGCTAGAATATAATGGCATTGTTATTAGGAGATGGTTAAGTTTTTTGATTATTATGTTAGGGCGAAGTAGTAGTACCTTCACTAAAAAGATAAATTATCAAGCTTATTACTGGGAAAGAGGAAAGGCCTTATGTATGCAATTAAGGAAGGAATTACTTTATGAATTCAATTAACGGAGGAATTGTTTTATGTATTTAACTAAGGAAGGGAACTCCTTGGATTAGGTGGAGGTTGGAAATCATAGGGGTAATGAATATTTAATGTATAGTCTTGATTTATGTTTTTTTTTTTTGACATAGGGCTCAAATTTTGCACTGGCGACGCCTGGTTAGGGAAATTGTTTAAGGATTTAATCAGGTGTTGATGTCTTAGGGATATTAGGCTGACTCCTTCATCCACATTATTGTGACGTGCCCTTCAGGACGCACCACGTGCTCCAAGGGTGCCACTCGCCTCTTGAATTTCTTTTGTGCGACGTTCCCTTCAGGATGCACCACGTGCTCCAAGGGTGCCACTCGCCAACTGAGTTTCTTTTGTGCGACGTGCCCTTCAGGATGCACCACGTGCTCCAAGGGTACCACTCGCCAACTGAACTGATTGGTAGACATCTATAACCCCTGGAGTCAACACTCCGCTAGGTGAACTTGTGGGAGACTAAGGGTTATAAGGAATAAGGCCCCCGCCTTATTGTGCGCCCCTTAGAATCATCGTGAGCGACTGTCGCAGTCTGCGCTCACGGCATCGTGGATCCTCTCGAACTAGGTAATCGTTAACCTACAGTTCGAGCCACGGCGGGAGTGCTAGTAGGCGGTGGCAGGGCTGTTGTCCACCCCTCTCCCTCAACCTCTCTGCAAATCATGTGTGGCCCCTTTACTCCATATGTGAGTCTGGTCGGCAAGCTATCGTCAGCCTGCATCATCAACAATCATGTCAGAAATGTCAACATCAAATCATCAAATCCATGAAATATCACAGTAATTAAATCAACCCAAATAGCACACTCCCTGACTCAATCCGGAGTCCAAGGGGGGTTCCACCGATGCCTCTGCCTCATCAAGGCCCAAAAACCCTGCGTACTCAATAAAACTGAGTCAATAGCACCTGTCTACATCAAATAGTAACACATCATGTCATTTGTCAATCGCATCATAATCAAGTATAAAAGGTCTAACATCAAAAAGGTCTAGATCACTTGCGAGCAAGTGTCCTCAAATAATAAGTTTCTCAGTGCGCCAGAGCGGGATGTTACAATGGAGGATTCGTACATCAAGAAGTTTCAAAAGAATGGTAAGGTCATGCTTGTTTTATTTTTAAAAGAATATATAGGAGGTAAGCATGACATATTTATTTTTTATCTGCAAATACTACATTATTTTATTCTGATTTTCGACTTTTTATGCCTTGTAGGATTGAAGATGCTCTTGTGGCTGCATTGGAAATACAATTTTACTTAGCGTTTTGATCTATTTAGTAGTTTGGAGTAGGTTTAAGAGTAGGTTTCCTTTAGTTTTCTTTCTCAATATTTTTTTGTGTAATAATACAGTTATGAACACAAGTGGGTACACCAAGAGAACCATAATATCAATGTTGTCAGGGAAGTACACTTTAAATCTTTTTCTCTCCACTTTTCGTTGAATATTTCTTTTCAAAAACGCAGTATCATCATGAAAATTTTAAATCGAAAGTAAAGAGATAAGTAAATTTGAACTATCAATTCAACCCTGACCCAAGGTGCCACGAGTAGCACTGCAATCATCTTAATAAGGATTTTTGTTATTTTCTTTTAGTCTCTTTTATTTTTAATAATAATGCTTGGTCAAAGAAGTATCTCATGCATCACTATCTTAAGAAAGGAACTTGCTCGCACATGATATTTTATACGATTTAGTTCTTCCTTTATTTTACAGTGACATGCTACTGGATCCAAAAGCTCAAGTTTATCTTTGGCCAAAATCGTTTCCTGAAAAGTTTTCTTTTGTTGTTTTGATTTTATGTACTTCTGATTTTGAATCCCATTAATAAAATTTGATTTGGTTTGTTGTATGTTTTTTGTTTTTCTTTGATTGTTTTGAATGAATTTTTTTCTTATCTGTCTTTTTGAATCAATATATTTCTGATCAAAGAGCTATTGTTGAAGAAAGCATTTATTTTAAGACTTGTGTTTTTCAAGAAAATTGAAATAGTTCAAAGAGGTCATGATATTAAGCTATAGCTCAGACAATTGATTTTTAAGTCAAATGTCACTTTCATTTTGTCCTCAAATTGTCTTTGTTAGAGTATTACACCAGAGATATGGTTTAGATCTTTGAGAATTTTGATGATCTTTAAACTTTTTACGTCATCCATATTCTTAAGGAATCACTTTTAAGTGATTCCCCATTCTCTAGATGATTTCTTAAAGGAAATCTAAAATCTCTAAACCATGATAAAACTTTTAGTTTTGAAAGCAAATAAATAAACATGATCAACTATTCACCTGTATTGCAATTAACCTCTAGTATCACCCCGCTCTCTTTGTCATCAAGAAATCTATAATTGTGTTATTATTTAAAAGTGGCATAAGAGGGTTGGAAGCACTTAAGTGTGGGAAGTATGTGTAAACTTGTCGGGGTACTAAACAAGCTCGCTGGCAGCGAGTAAATGCACACATAATACCAAGACAACTTCGTCGGGGTACTGAACAGGCTTGCTGGCGGCGAAGCAATGTTGAGTTGAGAGGTAAAGGTTATATGCTTTTAAGTTAACTTTTATGGAAGTATACATCATGTGGATAGACAACTATTGGATGGGATTAAAGTACTTGAGTGGATTAAATGGCATCCATGTCGAGGCTATGCACGTCTGCTTGCAGCGGTGGCTCTATCAACGGTATTGAAGTTCTTTTATAAACAATGTGACTCTTTTATTAAGACATTATTTCAGGTTATAATCCCCTACAAAGAAAATTCTATTGTTTGGTTATAACATTGAACTTATCATAATATTATATGGTCTCAGAGTGAATTTATTTTAGGGAGCTTAAATCATTTTCCAAGTCTTATGTTTTTCTTCCTGAGATGAAATCTTACCAGATCAGAGATAACTGCTTCACCCAGTAAGTCGTCATTTGTTGGTCCCCAACAACTCCCCCTAAATTTTTACAAAATTTAAAGGGCCCCCATTAGAATCTTGATAATTATAATGAGCTACAAAATCAACATTTTCAAATAGTTTCATACCTTGGCTTGCTTTGAGACAAACTTAAGACATTCATTACAATAGTATATGTCAAAATTTAAAAACGAGCATAAATATCTCAATTTAAACAAAAACGTTAATTTTTATCAACTGTTTACTTTCGTTTAAATTATGATTATGTGTTCTTTCTTTTGCTTATTAGCAAGTTTGACTATTCTGAATAATGTGTTCAATACTTCATCAAATAATATCTTGGTTGGTTTCTCATTTTCATAAAATCATTTCGTGATATTAATTAATTAAATTCTTTTTTCATTTTGCATCTCATTTCAAAATAAAAATAATAATAATAATAATAAAAGAATTATCTATCATTTGTTTGATTTTGTAAAAAAACAAAATTAATTTTTTTCTCTTATCCATTAACTTGAAGCTTCTAGAATTTTAAGATCATATTTGAAAGGAAATTATAAACAATGTTTGTTTAGAACTTATAGTTAGTTTAAATTCATTTTTTATTTTATTGTTTTAGATTTTGTTTTATTCACAACTTTTAGGTTATTAATTTATGTTTTTTTTTTGTTTCACAGGTTTCTATTATCAGTTATTTGGTATGGATCTGATTATGGCTTGATTTTATTATCTAAATATGTTCAAGATGATTGATCCAAAAATAATATTGGATTGTTGCAAATAATTTTATAAGTGACAGCATATAAAATTTGGAAAGGCGTCAAGATCAGACATGCGATTTTGCAGGACTGATTGTAGCCAAACCGTGAGAAAGTTGAAGAAATGGTTGAAAACCCATCTCCCAAATGGACCCATTTAGCTTCAACATGGAAATGTTCCCAAAAAATACACAATTTGAGAGATATTTGTGTCGCTTTACGAGTCAAATTTCAGGTGGCGGAAATTATTAGTGACATTGAGACTGTTCATTCATTGTATAAATATATGAGAAAGTTCAGAACCATGGGGATCGAAGAAATTGAGAGGAGAATTTTTAACATTTCTCTTTTGTATATTATTGATTTTGTAAACTTTTCTTCTTTTCAATTGAAGTAACGGATGGTTGGAATCTTTGAGAGAATGGACGAGTATTTTCAAAGAAGAATATGGAATTTCAGGTTGTTTAATGGCTTTTGTTCTGTGAGTAAAATGGTTTTATTTTCATTATAATATCTTCATATTCTTTGAATAATTGATAATGCATTGATTTAACTTAACTTTAGTCTTTTTTATCAATACATGGTTAATTGTTATCATTTATGTATTAATTTGTTTTTCTATCTTTAAGAGTCTATTATCTCAAAAATTCTTCCAGGAGTACAGTATGGGCATGTGATTTTTGAGAAAGAATATGGGAAAACAATTCATCTTTGGCTTTTGACCTGTTGATGCTTATTTCATTTCATTCTTTCATTACAGTTGTATTATGGGAATATTATTATGGTTGATTTTAGCTTTAGCTTGTCATCATATGGTGTTTTCATACTGTTAAATGTTATATGTTGTCCATAATTTCTTAGTCCATTTTTATGTGTGATTGATCTATCATTTGATTATTTTTGAATTTATTCTTAATGCTAAATGTTGGATAATATCAATATTCATATATGAGTTTTCTTTCATTCTTAAATATTGATCATCCTAAGATCACAGGATTTTTAATTAGATGTATTTTTGTTGTTATTAATTTACTCTAATATCAAATACTTCTTTGAATGTATTACGGAAGTGCTAGTATTGTTCTGTTATAGGTTTCCCTTAACAACGGTACAAGCAAGAGCTCATACAACACAAGAAGATAAACTCAGTGGACTGATCAGTGAGAGGTTAGTAGATGCATTCTTTTCTTTTATTTAGAGTTGTTTATGAATGAAACAATGATTACATTAATTAGCTTTGAATGTTTTTGTGTCACTGTTTCAATCATATTCATTTAGTATTTATTTGTTTAATATCTTTAAAAAAACAAAAAAGAAGTGTTGTTCATATTTGATTCAGAAACCTTATCAAACAATCATTTTCGCAAGATTTCATGCAAACCTTGTAACCTGTATATAGATTGTTTATATTCACATTTCTTTTTAATAAACATTAGTCAATAATATATCATTTGTTAGAATCATATATTTTAAGTTAGTTTCATTTCTTATATTATTATTAGGACTTTAGTTGGCCAACAGAGCCATTACACCCGTCAAAATAGGTTACACCAAACGGCTTGGGTTATTTAGACAACCCCGGACCGGATCTATTCTTCCAGTTGACGGCATGTCAAATTTGTCCGTCAACACATACTTTTATTGGTATATTATTAGAAGCACGTATTGATCTTGGTGATGATTATAAGTTGTTGTGTTATGCTTGGTTGATGCACATATTTGAGAGTTTTCTTGGTGTTTGATCTTGGTGAGTAGATCTGATTTGGTTGATAATATTGATGAAATAGGTTGTTGTGATAGATTGTTTGGACATGTTGTTGTGACAGGTTATTCGTACAGATTTGGTGCATGGTTGATACATTTTTTCATGGTACATGTTGAGGTACATGTTGGTGCATGGTTGATGCACTTGTTTATGGTACAGGTTGATTACAAGTTGTTTGGTATAGGTTGGTGCCTGGTTGATGCACTTGTTTATGGTACATGTTGATGCATGGTTCAAGTTATTGGTACAGATTGTTTGGTGTAGGTTGATTGGTACATGTTTACAACAATATATCTCACAGTGATAGTATGACAATGGTTCCATCATTCTACTTATACGTCAGAGCGATTGGACGGGGAAAGGACAGGTGGTTGTAGCCACCTTCTGGTTGTACCTGAAGAACATAGGGGGTTGTAGCCTCCTTCTGGTTGTAACCAGAGAATTGGGAAGTTGGAGCTTCCCTCAAGTTGGAGCCTAAGAAACTAGGGGGTTAGAGCCTCCTTTCAGTTGCAGCTGAAAAACAAAGGAATTTGGTGCTTCCAATGAATATAATTCTTAAAGACATATAAGAAAAAGTATTATGTGGTTTTCTCCCGCTTTGGGTTTCCACGTAAAACACTAGTGTACTGTGTATGTGTATGATTGCTCATTTGTTCATTGTTTATTTACTCTGCAATTATTGGATGATAATGCTACATTAATATAACACTTGTATTTTATGGTGAAAAATGATTAAATTGCTCTATTACTAATTCACCCCCCCTCTTAGTAATTCAACAATTGGTATCAGAGCCGGTTCCTTCAGGAAACAGTTTAACCACTGGAAGGAGATCATGGATTATTCTGAGAATAGAGTACCAATGTTTAATGGTCAAAATGGTTTTAAGTATGAGATGTGGAGCAGAAGGATGAAAGTATTTTTACAGGCATAGAGACATTATATTTGGTTATCAGTTGTTACAAGATATGATAGTTCAAAAAGGGCAAAGACTGTAACCAAGAAGGAATTGAAGAAGAATAATAAAATAGCAATGGATTTCATCTAGGAAGGATTACCTAATCCGGTAAGAGAAAAGGTTGGTAAATGTTCATCAACCAAAGAACCTTGGGATAAGTTACATGACATATATTCTTCACCCATCGCAAATTCAGAAAATGCCAAAGAAGATGCAAATACAAATCAAGAAGAATTGTGTTCACCATGTCAAACAGATTAAGAATATGAAGAGTACATAATCACCAGAAGTATGTTTTTTTTTGCTTTAATTGTGAAAAACGTGGACTTCTTGAAATAGAACACCATGAAAGAAATGAGATAGAAAAAATAATTGAAAATGAAAATTGTTATCCTCGATTTCTAGGGATAACTAGGAGATCATGTCTCAAGGCCCACAGGTCCTAGACATGGAGTACTGAGAGAAGGATTGACCTGAGCATGGCCCTGGAGGGCCCATCCTTCTGCTTCTTTGTCATATTTGTCCTATCAGCAGCAACAACATCCATCACCATCGACTTGGACTTGCATCAGAGAAGACTCTTGCTCCATGAGGTAATTGGTCCAGGTATCATGGTATGTGTCATGTTTGATCATTATAACTTTCAAGATATATGCATCATGTTCCTTACATTTCTGATAACTGCTTGGATCTTACGCTAACCCACTTGACCATTGTTGGGGGGATTAACAAGGTGCCCTAGCAAGCTTGTACCCATAGGTTTTGGTTAGCCACCAAGGGGGATTTGAAGAGACATCATCTGCTCCCACCATATTATCATTTTACGTCTTATCTCCCTTACATCCATCCCATTCCCCTAGTCTGTGCATTAGGATGACCTATTTGAGGGGTTACACTTTGTCCTGTGGGAAGAAGGGGCTAAAGGCCAAGGAGGTAAAAGCAGTTGGTAAAAGGTAAAAGCCATAGGAAATGAAACCTAGAGATGCTTCGCCTAGGGATCCCCGAGAATGCAATAAAAGGCCTCTCGATAAGAAACAAAAGGGACCCAAAGAAAAATAATAAAACAAGACCTAACCAAGAGGATGGGAGGTCTCATCATGAGCCGGCCCATTATGTTCATAGGTATCTAGCAGTATGACATTGCCATTATCTGGTTACCACGCCAAGGCAATGACCCTTGGTTGCATGGCCAAGGGAAAGGGGGTCTCATCACGAGTCATCCTTATCATTTCTGTGAAAATACTCATGGGTAACACTGTCGGCTCTGGTCACCACGCCAAGGCAGTGTCCTCTGGTCAGACCTTGAAAGAAAAAAGTAATGAATAAAGAAAGAATAAAGGCAATAAAGGGGCTTGGAAAAAACTGCATCCATGATAGGTACAACTCGCCTTCTACAAAGGCACCCACGGATAATACCTGCCCCTGGTCTTCACTATGTCTGGACATCCTTAGACCATATCACCTCATGTTACATTGCTTGAATAATGTCCTTTGAAAACTTTCCTCTTCTTATGGATACTGGCCCAATAGGTTACCTTATCTTTTTCTTTAGCTTTGTACAGTAGATCAGTGTAATATCTTTGAGCTATTAGAGGATATGCTAGGGGTTTTATGCATGTATTTGATAAAATTAATGATGAGATATGATTGACATTGTTATGATCCCGAGGACTAATGAGCCCATGGAGGGCGAAGTTTTTGATGTGCAGGACCATGCCCGACGGACAGGTACCAGTGGACTAGTACACATGGGGAGATGATTAGCTCGGACCTCCATGGGGCTGAAGAGCCCATCAGATCATTGTTGGGATGGCAGAGACAGGATAGTGTTATGATGAGCCTTTGCACATGAAGAAAAGAAGGACGTTCCACCCATGACACTTTGGCTGAGCCCAGCCTAGGGGGGATGACCCACTTCAGATGGAACATTTTCCTCTTGATGGAAAGTACGTCACCCAGGAGATTCAAATGTCATCTTGAGCGTGTGGCAGTGTGATGGGATTACTGGCACATGTGGCAGCTTAGAGGAGCCCTAAAAGGGCTAACGCCTGACTTTTGGATGCTGGACATGCCCAAAAAGGGCCAATGTCTTCCTCAGAAGGGCTTGACGTCCCACCTTTTGCTCATTTTGTGTCGTTTACTTAGAAGTTAATGTAAAAACAATGTAATTTTTGTAGTCAGCCTTGTCGGTTGTATTAATGACCTATTTTGTAAATTTAAGGTCATGGAATGATATATATTGCGGATGTTTTTCCCTCATTTGAACATAACACAACTCACTCTCTTGTGAGATACTATTTCTTGCGCCCTAGTTGGGTATTTTTGGTGTTTTAAAGTGAGGTGCTACTCTTGAAGGAGGATTTCTCTTGGCATTTATGGCATTTCTCTCATGGAAGGTTTACAACTAGGGTTTGCATGTGCTTTTCTTCATGATATGTAAGTGTTTTCCCTGCAAAACTTCTTGATTGAATGGTTGTAGGTTAGTACTCTTGAATTTACTTATAAATTTGTTGATTTAAAACCCTAGGTAGCAAGCACACAAGTAGGTCATTGGTACATGTCCCCTTGTTGAGAAATAGTTTTCAGCCATTGAAAAAAGAAGATATAGCCTAGCCGTTGCTACACTTTTCTTTCTTTTTCTGAGCTAGCGTTGAAGTTATAGGTTGAAAAGAGGAGATGTCGTAGGCCTAGTTGGACTACACCTAGGGTTTCACCTTCTAGGGTTTGAAGACCTTTATTTTGCAACACTTTCTCCCTTAAATTTGTACTTTGAGCTAGTCGTTTTGCCAAGATCATTTAGAGAAGGAGGAAAGAGCACGAGGCCTTGCTTAAGCAACACCGAAGTGAGCCTTTTTCCCCTAGGGTTTTGATTCTAGGGCCCTTCCATTGCAGCACCATAGAACCCTACCTTCCAGTCTCTAAGTTTTAATCCTCCCGAGACTTTGTGCCCTTGCTTTTGACTCTATATAGCCTAAGGCACTGGTTAAATCTCCAACGTTGAGTCTCTAGTGTACAAAACCATCTTTTAAAACCTTAATTTCTGAAACCCTAACTAATCCTAATGCTCCTAACCTAGGCTGACGTCATAGTTGACGTAGCAAGCTTTGGACTAATATAAGCAATTGAGTGATGACGTTAAGCATTTACTGAATAAATTATTGATTGGATATACTGTAGGCTTGGTCATTTGTTAGATATTGATGAATTGATGATCTTTCATAGGCTAAATAACAGAACGTTGACTTTCATCTTGTATCTATTTCATTGCTTATTGAATTAAATCAGATAGTTAAAGAAGTACTAACCCTTTGAGTTATAGTCTGCAATATACATATTGTCTTGTTATTATCTTGTTCCGGGCAGGTGTTTTCAACAGGGCCTACACTTCTTTTATTGGCTGATTAGCCGGACCATCTGATACTGGTGGTAACCTGCGAGGAGGGAAATCTTAACACTTGACCTTGTATCCTTTGCCTCTTCAAACCCCAGGTTACCGGGGACGTCTCTCCTGGGCTAACCTCCCTAAATAGAAAGAACCTTCGCATCGAGGTGACATTGGGTGGGGAAGGTTCCTATTACGCTAGTTTGTCCTCTATCCTATAGCCTGTGACCTAAAATACAAACTGCGCGATAACATTTTGGCACTGTTTCCAGGGAACACTGATTCAATCTTTCTCAACGAAAAATCTTTTGGTAAGCCTTGCCTCAAAAACCTTTTCTTACAAGCTTACCTGGTGACTCCACTAGGGTGTTATTCCTCGTTTTCTTTGATAGTTTCAAGCAAATTATCTGGCGACTCCACTGATGACGAAGCCAACAATGACCTCACAATGGGATCCCAGTAACTACAAGCCTTTGGACATGAGAAAAATCCCAGGATACCCAATACAAATGCCCTGGATATCCGAAAGATGGCTCCCTAGGTTCACTGGTAGCGATGGGGAAAGAGCTGACTTTCACATGAGCAATTTTTATTCTCATTTTGGACTCCATCCTGTCGAAGATGTAGTGATGAAAATTTTTCCCACCACTCTTCACGGGAATGCTAAAAAATGGTATGATAATCTTCCCGATGCTAGCATCACCTCCATGGACCATCTGGAAGAATTTTTCCTCGAGGAATGGGGCATAAGTTTGGGTGACATCTCAGTACTGCTAAAAAGATTCAAGCATATGAAACAAACTGAGAATGAAACTCTATTTAACTTCCAGAGTAGGTTTGAGGGCACTCTATATCAGATTCCTGCAAGCCATCGTCCTGAAGAAGAGTATATTGTCCATCTCTATACCCATACGATCTTGGCACACTTAGGTTTTCCCCTCAGTAAAAGGGCCCCAAGAACACTCAATGAAGCTTATGGCATGGCTAAATAAATTGAATGAAACATCTCCTTATCCGGGATAAAGGACCTCTTCACCTCGGGTACTCTCAGTATGGAAAGTTTGTATTCCCATGAAAACCTTGTTGATGATTTCCAAGAAGAAGGGAAATAGACCATCATTCAACATGGGATGGTTGAAGACATGGTCGAGGAAATGGAACCTAAGCAAAATGTTGAAGTATCAATGTGTGCCCCTCCCTCTGATGAAGCAATCCAAGAGCCCTTTTCTCCTACACAAAAAAAATAAGATGAGGTTAGTTGCGTTCCATTTCAGGATTCCGATAACACCTTGTCGCATATTTTAGATGAAGGAGGAATGGGATTCCCCAAGGTATTTGATCTTCCGAGCTGCACAACTAAAGAAGAAGGGGTAGTTCCTGAGGATGAAACCATAATGTATGTTGAAAACACCAAAGTCCTCGAAGTTCCTGTGCAAGAAGAAACTGTAAGTTACTCTCCTCCCCTAGTTTTTGATAATGCTTTACTTTATGATGAAGGAAATAAGGAGGAGGAGAATGAAGTGTCAATCCCTTCATGTTGTGATTATGACTTTGTCGATAATTTTGATGAATTCATACATGTTGGGAGACATGGGTGGGATATAATTGGTTACGATATAGGTCCCGTCTACGATATTGAAACTCATTTCCGAGTGTTGCATTTGCAATCATCACAGCAGATTACTTCCGACCAATGGCAACAAGGAGATGAGATTTTTACCCATACTTTTCAAATAACCAAGGATGACCTAGTACCTTATTCTCTCGATGATATTCAGTCTTACCTTGAGATTTTTGATGAGTACCCTTCTGAGCACTTGGACTCTCTCCATGAAGATGATTGCCAACCACCAGTATGCTCAGATTTTGATACATGTAAGGATATTGTTTGCCTAAAGAAGGTTTCTCGTGACTTATCACTCCAGCCACATGTTATTACTTTACCATGCTTTTCCATTAAAGGTGTAATTGGGAAGTACCTTTTTTATGTTGAGTTTCCTCTTAGGCGAGCCCTAAATTCCAGGAATTGGTTGGATGCTGCGAGTTTGAGTCAGTGATCCCAGTTTTTCAACTTTCCCTTGGTAGTTTGCCAGTCGTCTACTAGATCTTTACTGATCCCTTCCTTGACTTCAGAGTGTGAGGATGCCCTAGATGGCCAGTTTGTAGGCCCTTTGAGTGAGTTTTCTGAACTTTGCATTTCTCATGACCCTTTCTTGAAGTGGATTGAGTATTTTCCTCGAAGATGCACTTGGCAAGATTCTGTCCCTCCCACCCGCCTCCATGAGTTAGATTTTGAGATTTCTGATAATATGATATATATTCTAACCCATGACTTTTTTGTGCTCAATTTATCATTGTTTTGGTCTATGATAAAGCACAAAGGCAGGTATCGAGGAACGTTGTTGGATTGGCTTCATTGGTTATTTGACTACACCAAACATCCAGCCCAAGGTAAGTATAGGTAGGTAGGCATGTTTCCGTGTATTATACCATCTGCATTTCATGTTTGTTTCCTCATATGCATCTTGATTGCTTTATTTCATATGTATACATGTTATATTTTGCAGGGTGGCAATACCACCCCACCTTTGTCGTTGATGCACCTATTCGAGTGTGAGCAGGTTTGCAGGATTATGCTAGAGATGTTGAGGTTCTCATGCGCTCTATGGTGAGCACATGTCCCTGAGTTGGAGCCAGATGTTATCCCCAATTTCTAGGGATAACTAGGAGATCATGTCTCGAGGCCCACAGGTCCTACACATGGAGTACCAAGAGCAGGATTGACCTGAGCATGACCCTGGAGGGCCCATGCTTCTTCTTCTTCGTCAGATTTGTCCTGTCAGCAGCAACAACATCAATCACCATCGGCTTGGACTTGCATCAGAGAAGACTCTTGCTCCATGAGGTAATTGGTCCAGGTATCATGGTATGTGTCATGTTTTATCATTATAACTTTCAAGATATATGCATCAGGTTCCTAACATTTATGATAACTGCTTGGATCTTACACTAACCCACTTGACCATTGTTGGGGGGATTAACGGGGTGCCCTAGCAAGCTTGTACCCATAGGTTTTGGTTAGCCACCAAGGGGGGATTTGAAGAGCCATTGTCCGCTCCCACCATATTATCATTTTACGTCTTATCTCCCTTACATCCATCCCATTCCCCTAGTCTGGGCATTAGGATGACCTATTTGAGGGGTTACACTTTGTCATGTGGGAAGAAGGGGCTAAAGGCCCAGGAGGTAAAAGCAGTTGGTAAAAGGTAAAAGCCATAGGAAATGAAACCTAGAGATGCTTCTCCCAGGGATCCCCGAGAAGGCAATAAAAGGCCTCTCGATAAGAAACAAAAGGGACCCAAAGAAAAATAATAAAACAAAACCTAACCAAGAGGATGGGAGGTCTCATCATGAGCCGGCCCATTATGTTCATAGGTATCTAGCATTATGACATTGCCATTATCTGGTTACCACGCCAGGGCAGTGACCCTTGGTTGCATAGCCAAGGGAAAGGGGGTCTCATCATGAGCCAGCCTTATCATTTCTGCGAAAATACTCGTGGGTAACACTGTCAGCTTTGGTCACCATGCCAAGGCAATTTCCTCTGGTCAGACCTTGAAATAAAAAAGTAATGAATAAAGAAAGAATAAAGGAAATAAAGGGGCTTGGAAAAAACTGCATCCATGATAGGTACAACTCACCTCCTACAAAGGCACCCACGGATAATACCTGCCCCTGGTCTTCACTATGTCTAGACATCCTTAGACCATATCACCTCATGCTACATGGCTTGAATAATGTCCTTTGGAAACTTTCCTCTTCTTATGGATACTGGCCCAATAGGTTACCTTATCTTTTTCTTCAGCTTTGTATAGTAGATCAGTGTAATATCTTTGAGCTATTAGAGGATATGCTAGGGGTTTTATGCATGTATTTGATAAAATTAATGATGAGATATGATTGAAAGTGCTATGATCCCGAGGACTAATGAGCCCATGGAGGGCGAAGTTTTTGATGTGCAGGACCATGCGCGACGGACAGGTACCAGTGGATCGGTACACATGGGGAGATGATTAGCTCGGACGTCCATGGGGTTGAAGAGCCCATCAGATGGTTGTTGGGATGGCAGAGACATGACAGTGTTATGATGAGCCTTTTCACATGAAGAAAAGAAGGACGTTCCACCCAGGACACTTTGGCTGAGCCCGGCCTAGGGGGGATGACCCACTTCAGATGGAACGTTTTCCTCTTGATGGACAGGACATCACCCAGGAGATTTAGACGTCATCTTGAGCATGTGGCAGTGTGATGGGATTACTGGCACGTGTGGCAGCTTAGAGGAGCCCTAAAAGGGCTAACGCCTGACTTCTGGATGTTGGACATGCCCAAAAAGGGCCAACGTCTCCCTAAGAAGGGTTTGATGTCCCACCTTTTGCTCATTTTGTGTCTTTTACTTAGCAGTTAATGTAAAAACAGTGTAATTTTTGTAGTCAGCCTTGTCGACTGTTTTAATGACCTATTTTGTAAATTAAAGGTCATGGAATGATATATATTGAGGATGTTTTTCCCTCATTTGAACATAACACAACTCACTCTCTTGTGAGATACTATTTCTTGTGCCCTAGTTGGGTATTTTTGGTGTTTTAAAGTGAGGCACTACTCTTGAAGGAGGATTTCTCTTGGCATTTATGACATTTCTCTCACGGAAGGTTTACAACTAGGGTTTGCATGTGCTTTTCTTCATGATATGTAAGTGTTTTTCCTGCAAAACTTCTTGATTGAATGGTTGTAGGTTAGTACTCTTGCATTTACTTATAAATTTTCTGATTTAAAACCTTAGGTAGCAAGCACACAAGTAGGTCATTGCTACATGTCCCCTTGTTGAGAAATAGTTTTCAGCCATTGAAAAAAGAAGATATAGCCTAGCCATTGCTACACTTTTCTTTCTTTTTCTGAGCTAGCATTGAAGTTATAGGTTGAAAAGAGGAGACGTCCTAGGCCTAGTTGGACTACACCTAGGGTCTCACCTTCTAGGGTTTGAAGGCCTTGCTTTTGCAACACTTTCTCCCTTAAATTTGTACTTTGAGCTAGTCGTTTTACCAAGATCATTTAGAGAAGGAGGAAAGAGCACGAGGCCTTGCTTAAGCAACACCGGAGTGAGCCTCTTTCCCCTAGGGTTTTGATTCTAGGGCCCTGCCATTGCAGCACTGTTAGCACTTTGTAAATTTCCTAGAGGTTGAAACAGAAGAAATCTACAAAGGTAACTTTATCCAACCACTTTTAAAGCTGGGATCTAGCCCTTCCAGCTTCAGAGAGGGATCTCTCTATAAGATTTAGTTATGTTTCCAATTTTAGATATTAGGCTAGGTAAAGAAATAGGTCGTGTTTGTTGTAAGAGTGTTTTATGAATTGGTTGAGACAGTCTACACATCCATTGGGCTATGGGGTCTGTGTTTTAATAAATACAAGATACAAACCAGAAACGCGAAAGAAGACTTCTACAGGGCGAGATAATATACTCACTGGGTCTTTTAGTAGCTTAAATGATGGACAGAAGAAAAGATGAGAAAAATAATTTCAACTCAGAAGCAGTTAAGAATTTCTTAATTGAAAACACCAGAAGAAAAACAGTAAAATCTTCCGAGTCAGAAACAGGGTATACGAGATAAATCATGCAACATCCGTTACTCTTAAAGATTAGAATTAGAAAACAAAATGATCACAAAGCAAGAATAACATTCAACTTAGAGAGTAAACATCACCAGTGATTACACGCAAGAATCCTGTAAAAGTGCCTCCTTTTTATTAATGGAAGATCTCTTCAAAAATATTACAGTCTGAATAGCGTCAGGGTGTGAAGATCAACAACCCCCAATACTTCGAAAGGTGAAATATTTATAACTCAAATTACAAACATTCCTGTCATAAATGATCAAGACATGCTAATTCTATTTTTAGCCTAACTAATTTAACAAATCTCCTAAATCTAGGAACTGCTTGATGACTCGGTGTAACTACACGCTAATTTTTGGGTAGACCGTTGATGAAGCCTTTGCACGACCTCATCTGACTGGACAGGTGAATGGACCTGGAAAGCTCATCTGCTAATCGAGCAGATTACAGAGTTCCTCCCATCTGAGATGGCTAGGCACAGTGACTTTGAGCAGTCTTCGATACACTTCATCCATTTCTGTATACTTGGCGAATGTAGGCTTGGTGAGGAATATGTATCGAATCTCGTGTTGGATACTAATGTCCCACTGAAGGGCATCCAGGAATGCTTTGCCGGTAATGCTCCCTTGTATGCCAGCAAACTTTGAACTGTCCTTAGACACCTTAGCCAATCTCTTCTTGTAATCCGGAAGTGTCATCAGTTTATCATTAATAACCTTCAGACTAGGTAGACCTTTCTTTTGGAGAGCCTCAATCTTATTGAAGAACCTTTGTACCCCCTAGTCCATGATCTAAACCTTTTCTTCCAGTTGAAGCATTAATCCTCTCTTGGTCAAAACTCTTTTGACCTCAAGGATGGTCTTTGTTCTGTCTTTGATCTTCAACTCTTCTGGCTCTTCTCTGGTCTTAGAATTGAGGAACTTGATGATATCATTCACCTGTGTTGGCATCTCCCCCAATTCTACTCTAATCTTCTCAATAGCCTGTTTTCTCCTCTGGACCAACTCATTCTACTCAAACATGATTTGGATCATGGGCCATATCTCATTTATGGACTTTGTGATGTCTGTCCATACATTCTCTTTGACCTCAGCCAAAGTCTTCCCTGCCACTGTTTGCTTTCGAAGTTGTTGTAACTCCTGCTTGAGTTGTTCTGTTACCTGCTTTTCCTTGGAGAGATTGGTCTGGAAGGAAGTTTTGATTTCCTGGAGGTTCTCAACTTCCTTTTTAAGCCTGATGATCTCTGTCTCCTGCAGGTTCATCTTTTCCATGGATTTGGCGAGGTCGGTTGTCCCCTCTTGTGATGTCAATGGAGTTGCGGATGGGACTGTTGTCACTGCTACTGTGCTTGCTCCTGAAATCGGAATGGAAGTCAATGGAATGACTTCCATTGGCTTCATCTGCTCCTTCTCTTTTAATAATCTCTCCATCTCAGCTTCCATTTCTTTGAGTTGTGTGTTTTGCTCCATGAGAAGCTTGAGCATTTCATCCTTCTCTCCTTCTTTCTTTGCTATCTCCTTCGCCTGCGAGTCCTCTGTGGGCGGGAGCTTCAGTTGTTTCCTCAAGGAGGCGATGTCTGCATTCTTATTCTTTATCATCTCCTCTGCAGCTTCAACGTTCGAAGGGTCATAGCCGATCTTGAGGACCAACTCCTCCAAATTCTTGATTCTATTGTCCTTCGCAAAGGACGATATCTTCTCCAGCTTGAGTTGTGTCTGAGCATTGTTTAGTGATACCTGTAATTTTGCTGCAGAAGTAGAAGCGTGCGCCAACGTATGGAACACCATTTCCCCTGTCTGTTTGTGTAGATCCATCTGATCTGCTGGGTGCACGTCCTTCGTCTGGAATTCGAAGGTGGCCCTCTTGTAGTCTATGATCACCTTGGGGTCTGGTACCTGTGCCTGGAGGAAGGCCATGTGCATCCTGCCCTTTTCTGTGTCAAATGCAAACAACAGCCTATGCTGCGCAGTCGACGTCTGCTTCCGAAACTGAGCGTAAGTACTGCTGGTAAGGGTCTGAGTCTTTTTCTTAATCAGCTCGTACTTCTCGAAAATGCTCAACTTGGGCCCAGTCTTGTCCGGCTGAGTGTCCAGTGGGGAGTCTGAGGATTTCTTTGGCACTGCTGGGGTGATGTCCTTATGTAGGCTTGAGCCGAAAGGTGGAATGACAGACTTGACCACTGTGGTAGGCGGGGCTTCTTTCTCCCCCGTAGGGCTGGGAACTGTGGTTGTCTTGGGCCTCTTAGTGTGCAACTAGAACTCTTCAGACGATACCTCCATGACAGGCAGAGATAACTCTTGTTGAGGCCTTTTTTCCTTAGGGACCTGTGGCATGGTTGTTGGTGGAATAGTGGTCGGGGGAACTTGTTGTTCCACTTCGACCAAGGTGTCAGGCACCCACACTGTCTGATTGGCGAATTTTTCAATTTCGGGCTTGGACACATGAACATACGGGATGTTCTTGTTCTTCACCCTCATCTCTGAGATGATCCCATAAGGATCATAGTGCCATGGGAAGCTCATAAAGAACTTCATTTCTTTCAACATCCTGTCAGCTTCTTCCCCGGCGCCTCGACTATTGCAGATGAAGGAGCCAATCTGCCCCTTGATTCGAAGCTGCTGCTTTTTCTTCAATGATACGAAATGGATATTATCTGAATTCATAATCTGCCTTATGTATTCTAAATCAAAGATTCTTACAGGAAAATATTTGGGCAGCTTATACGGCGCCAACTCGCAACCGTATACTCTGATCTTGGTATGGTTTTGATACAGGTACCAATCCCCGGTCTTTGTGTTGTCCGAGAGATGTAAGATTCTCTGAACTTCGTCATTTATTCGAGGCTCGGGCCTGCCACTCAGCATGCTTACCACAGGGTTGTAGAAAAGATCAATGAACGCCTTGAAGCTATACTCTGTGGAGTTATGCTTCAACAAAGAGGTCCATGTTGTGACTGCCTGAGGCCTTCCGTCTGCGTCCATCTTTTGCATGGAAAAACTGAATTTATCTGCTTGAAAGAAAACAAACATGTATTCCAGTATAGACGAGTATCTGAACATGCCTTCCGTGCCAAAATTCACAAACTATTCATGAATATTGTCTGCCAAGAAGGTGTTGAAGTCAAAATGGGTGGTGGGATTTTCATCAGTGGAGAAAATGGATAGAAAACCCAGAATGGGTTCATCTACCCACTGGTCGGAATAGTACCCTAGCAAAGCACAAAGGGAAGAAATGACCTGGTTTCCCTTAGTGGAGAACATGGACGACGGGTAAGGGGGATTTGTGGAAGGGAATTGAGCGGAGGTGGGAAGGAAAAGCTCAAATATTTGAGCTCTCTGGGGAAAATTCATCTTCTGATACAACTCTGTAAGGATTTCCAAGTTGAAAGGAGATGCAGAGTCGGCACGGGGAATTTGCATCATCTAGTCTATGTCTTCTGGCGTGATGAGGAACAGGGTGTCTCCAGATGAGGAGATGATGGCTCTTTGTTCAGGAATATAGTGAGCTTGACATTTAAGCACGAACTCGGGAAAATGGTGGATCTGGGGAAAAAGGTAAAGGGGTAAATTGGACTCCCAGAGTCCAATTTCATCGCTCTGGTCCAGGAAAACTTCCCTGAGCCATGACTGGAGGTCTAAGAAATCAAAATCGCATTTGGTATCTGCGATCAATCTGTCTTTGTCGACCAGTGGGATCTTGTCCAGGTCGACAGGAGGTGGGAGAAACTGATTCTCCTCTCCTTCTGCTTGTCTGGGCTTTGGCGCCATTTCTACAACAGTACCTGCAATAAACACGAAGTTAGTGGGGTCGACTGACTGTGGATGAGGGCGACGGATCGTAACGGAGGAGTAAGCTATGAGTTTCTCTGGTGTGACGGGTGAATAGCGAAAGTAGGGGAAATAACGGTAGTTTTATTTAAAATGGGGTCGGTTGGGCGTGGGAGACAGGTCAGCTGGATAACGAATAGGTTATCCAGTAATAAATGGACAACGGGCCACTTGGGGGTGAGATGGAAGGTGACGGTGGCTAAAAAATATGAACGGGTGATGTGGCAGCCAGGGATTGGAGGTGAAATTCGCAATAAGGGGATGGTCATGAGTGAAAGGGTGTAGGGGACTGACAACAGTTATGGGATGGGACATAACTCGGGAACAAGTGGAACCAGTGGAAGATGACGTCCATAAGTGACGGGGGTCTGTCAGATAGCAGATGATGACGGGACTTCGGGACCAATAGATTTATGCCACATATGACAAGGGGCCCGCCAGAGGGAGATAACCATTCCGGACCTCCCCCCTCGGTTAAAAGTAGATCATCCGGGGGGGTCCAAAATCCATTGTGGGCCATTGATCTGCCCGCCTGTTTCTGAGCCGTAGATCCAAGCGTGCTCTTTATCATTCATTCNCATTAAAGGCAGAACGAACGGGGGGGTCCGGAATCCAATCTGGACCGTTGATTTAAGCTCTCGTCCCTGGGCCGTCCAGATGTGCGCAAGTCTTATTACCGATTCCGGACCCCCCCCAGTTAAAAGCAGAACGATTGGGGGGGTCCAGGATGCTTTGTGCACCGTAGATCTGGGCGTCGCGATCAGGACCGTCGGTATGTGCAGAGAGTATAAATGGGGAGCAGAAAAGCACATGCGCTGGGAAAACTTAGGATAAATGTGTTTTATGGTTTTTTCCCCACATTTTCAAATAAACACCACCAAGGGACTTCGACCAAACTATCTTTTAAGCATTTGAAACATGGTGCAACACTTACATCAAGCTGGATTTATTGGAACGAAGCAACAGTGCCACTAACTTATGTTCTAACCTA
>ML812194.1:0-26736 GCA_009831015.1 Picea engelmannii
TGTTGTTTGATGTTCTCAGAGTGTACAGGTGGATAAAGGATGGATGCAGGTTGGCTAATCCCAGGTGATATTTTCTCATTTACAAGTGTTGAACATGAGATAAGTTGCACATTTAGCTCTTCCTTTTCTCCTTCATGGCTCTCCCAAGGATCATATTCATAATTATAATACACAAGAACCATGCTACAAGGTTCCAAAGGAGCCATGAAAAATCTCTTCCCTTCATCATATTCACTGGGATATTCATCAAAAATTGGTTGTTTTTGGTCAACATTTGAAACAACTTCTTCATCGTAAGCAGGGATTCCAAAAACATCTACTTCAAGGACAGGAATATCCTCTGGATTTTCTCCATAATAGCAGAAAACAACATCTTCCTTCTATTCTGAAAATCTAGGAAAAAACAGAGAGAAATCTTCCCTAGTTCTTTTAACAAGCTTATCAACTATCTCAGCTTTGCAGTCAGGAGAAATATCTACTGCAGAATAAACTTGCTCTTTATCATAAGAATATTCAAAAGAGAGATGTTCATCTTCATGAATATTTAAAACAATATATGCACATGTTATGATTCCAGACGTTTCTATGTTATTTCTATCATAATGAATATAATTCAACACCCCATGATCTTCACAGTAAATGTTTTCTTCTACAATAAATGCTTCATCACAAATCAGGATTTCATGACTAGCTGAATATTTATCGAGCAAATAAAACTTATTACAACATCCCTCAAAAAGACGTTCAACTGGAAAATATTCTTTACAAAAGGAATTGAAAGCTACATGAAATTTTGTCAAAGAGATGATACTTGCAACTGGGAGAGATCTACACCAATCGCGAGAAATCCCCTCTAATTAATACCTGAAAAAATTTATCTAAACATCTTCGTGCATGATATGAAGCTGATGAATAAAATCATGAAAATCCAGCAATTTTTTATATGGTTCCTCCCACTCTTCTCCTTGAAATTTAGAAAGGCTACTTTCCCATTCATCTCTACTAGGCATTGGATTAGGGAAACCAACTATCTTTGAAAAATTGCAGAAAGCATACGCCTGAGCTAAAATCTTGTCCATTTCAAACCAATGGAGTTGCCAATAGATTTCCGAACAATGGAGTCGTCGTGGTGAAAGATGACTAGTCAGAATAATGTGTCCAGCTTCAGTTCACCATCTAAAACTAGATATTTTCATTATCATTCTCCTAGGGAAGATATCTTCACTTCCGTCCTCGACGACGACGCCATTAATGTTACCACTGAGCGTCACCCTTCGAGTGCAAGAGGACAAGCCCAATACCCATCAAAATGTAAACGTATTGAAACGGTTTGAGTAGATGGATTAGTAAGACTGCAGGGAGAGGAAAATATAACAAAAGTAACTGCATATCAGTTGGGACTATTGGGATATGGAGTCATAAGTATCATGAATAATGAAGGCATTCAAACTTCCTATCAGACAAAAGGATTTATGTGGTGATGAGGATAAAGAAGACAGAATGTGATTGAGTGATAAAATATGAAACATGGGAAAGATGACAACAGATCCTCTACTACCTCAGGAATCCATAGATCAGAGAGATTACATCCAAACAAGAAGAAACAACAAGCGTATGGCCATGAACCATGAAAGATGGGCAAGATGACAGAAGATCCTCTACCGCCTCAAAAATCCATATATCAGATAGATTACATCCAAACAAGAAGAAACAACAAGCATATGGCGATGAACCATGAAAGATGGGAAAGATGACAACAAATCCTGTACCGCCTCAAGAATCCATAAATCAGAGAGATTACATCCAGACAAGAAGAAACAAAACAATGTGTAAACTAAGAACACTGTCTGATAAAACAATTCAAATGAATCTTCAATAACACAATATTTACAATCCAATCCCTCATGCTTACAAACTAAAAAAAATATAGAGCCATGCTCCTAAGACTCTCTCAGCTCTCCAGCCTCTGAAAACACCCACCCTTTTTACAAAATATAAACTTATCTATTTATATCAGATCAGTCCACAACTACCAGGAGTGTGATCTGGCGATCCCATTCAAGGCTTTACGTCTGTGCATCCTTCAGTCAGACTGTCTGTGTATCCTTCTATTAGACATGAGCTTAGATCAGCATGGGCCTGTAGGAAAAACCGTCCATAGGGGTACCTCGGGCTGAAAATTCGGTCTCCATGGCCAGACCCTCCATACCTTATATTTATGGAGTGATTCAAGATTTCAACCACCACTCCCTTTTCATTAACTTATTTTTTTCTCGAGATCGCAACAAGGATTAATACCTAGAGGGAGGCCATGTGTTGCTCTAGAATTTGTCGTTTTATAAGCATGTGAATATGGGGCCGTTGAAGGAGGTTTGGATCCACACCACTTTTGACCCCGCAATTCACCACCTTTCGCCACGTAGCTCTTTTACTATACCACAGTTTCAATTGCGGGACCGCTCAAGGATTTTAACTCTCGAGCAAGTTGTGTCCCTGCAATGAAGCATGGTCATTGATCTAGTCGCATTTTGCGATATGGGAAGCCCTGCCAATTTAGCACCCCCGCTAAATTTTATCTGCCTGCCAACTTTAGGATCATTCTAACCGTGCTTGGAGATGGCGCTAATTTTGGCACTGAACAAGAACACTTCCCAGAGGATGATCTAACGAGGTGGCCCGACGTCACTATACTAACGTTTCATGAAAAGAGAGGTGACATGTGTCAGTGCCACATGGATTCCATGTGTCATGAATGATGAGAGCACCACATGTATGAACTGATGATGGCCACGTACTTTGGTACTTCATAGATTGGGGGCAGTCTGCATGTAGAGCTAGAGCTTCGAAGTGAACAACGACTGTCGATATAAGGAGGACACATGGTAGGGATCTGTGGACTCCGGGAGAAACTACTTCGGAGGAAAATGGGAGTGGAGAAGTTGAAACTCCCAAAGCCCAAACTCTTGAAGTAAATATTGATCATTCGTTCCGGAGGATGCGTGGCGCCTGATCTGCAACTCCAGGGGAAATTACTCCAAAGGAAATCAGGAGGGGAAGTATCGAAAATCCTAAAGCCCGAAGTATCGAATCAAACTACCACCCTAGATTTGGATGGACATGCGGCATTGATCGGTGGACTTTGGAAGAAAACACTCCATATGAAAGGGAGAGGAGAGAAGTTGAAACTCCTGAAGCTCGGATTCTAGAAGTAAATCATGACCGCCCGCTGTATGAGGACATGTGGTGCTTGATTTGCAACTCTGGGGATTCTTCCTGGAACTAGACCTTGCGCGAATGTGACATGTCGAATACACATGATTCGTTGATCTGAACTGCTCATGGGATCTCCATCGTTGGAAAAATAAACCTGCCCGTTGCTTGTATTTTAAGCCTGAAATGGGTTGCTTTGAATGTTGTGTTTGAACATTACTGTACAACAAAGGACTTGGTTGTCCTACGACCCTTTGACAACTTTATGTGATAACACATGGTTGGAGGCACTTGTTAGTAGTATTTTTGGAAAATGGTTTATGGATGATGTAGCATACTTGTCTTGGTATATTATTAGAAGCACATATTGATCTTGGTAATGATTATGAGTTGTTGTGTTATGCTTGGTTGATACACATCTTTGAGATTTGTCTTGGTGATTGATCTTGGTGAGTAGATCCGATTTGATTGATAAGATTGATGAGACAGGTTTTTGTGATAGGTTGTTTGGATAGGTTGTTGTAACAAGTTATTTGTACAGGTTTGGTGCATGGTTGATGCACTTGTTCATGGTACAGGTTGGTGCATGGTCGATGCACTTGTTTATGGTGCAGGTTGATTATAGGTTGTTTGGTACAGGTTGGTGCATGGATTATGCACTTTTTTATGGTACATGTTGATTATCGGTTGAGGTACAGGTTGATGGATGGTTGATGCATGATTCAGGTTATTGGTACAGGTTTTTTGGTGTAGTTTTATTGGTACAAGTTTACAGCAGTATATCTCATACTGATAGTGTGACAGTGGTTCCATCATTCTACTTATACGTCAGGGTGGTTGGATGGGGCAAGGACACATGGTTGTAGCCACCTTTTGGTTGTAGCCGAAGAACATAGGGGGTTGTAGCCTCCTTCTGGTTGTAAAAAGAGAATTGGAGAGTTGGAGCTTCCCTCAGGTTGTAGCCTAATAAACTAGGGGGTTGGAGCCTCCTTCCAGTTGCAGCTAGAAAACAAAGGAAGTTGGTGCTTCCAATGAATGTAATTCTTAAAGACATATAAGAAAAGGCATTATGTGGTTTTCTCCGGATTTGGGTTTCCACGTAAAACATTGGTGTATTGTGTATCTGTGTGATTGCTCATTTCTTCATTGTTTATTTACTCTGCAACTATTGGATGATAAGGTTACATTGATATAACACTTGCATTTTATGGTGAAAAAGGATTAAATTTCTCTATTATTGATTCACCCCCACTCTCAGTAATCCAACAACACGCGTCCCTACGATTGAATGGTCAATAGGAGTCCCGAAGGATCCTTAGATCCACGGTCCCCATTACTTCGCGACTCTAACCTTTGGGGGGATTTTGACGTTACAACACCCCTGTCCTCCCGAAGTGGTCAACGTTGGGATGACCATACCATAGATCCGATGGTTGGGATAGTTTTCAGGCATCCTCAGATCTATGACTAAAATTAACTTCGGGCTCCAGGACTTCGGACGATCTGTCTCCCCTACGACGAATACCAAAGTTTGTCAAACTCATGAAGACTGAAGGAGTCGAGGAGTTAACACCTACGCTCCTTCTCCAAATCCAATGGTCATGATAGAACTTTGGGTCTGTTGGCCACTGGTCATGTACTAAGGAAGAAATAAAATATTAAAGAAGAAGAAAGACAAAGTACGAAGTGCACAGAAGGCACACAAACCAAGGAGGGGTTGAAGTGGTTAAATATGCATAAAAGAAGGATCGAAGTAATGGAAATAAATTCATTAGAAGAGCATATCAAGGAGGACAAAGAAGCAAAGATGATAGATCGTGGACAAAACAGCAAGCGGAAGAGGACACCAATGGGTGCTTTGGAGCACCTCACAAAGAAGAAGGAAGAACAGGTCGACGAAGCCCTTAAAATGCGGGTTATGTGGACCTAGGGTTTTGGTACCTAGGGTTTTGGCACCAAGGATTCGGTCTAGGGTTGTCTAAGAGTCATGGAATGTATAAAAAGAGGTCTAGAAGAGTGGAGATGGGTTGGTGATAGCAATATTGAGATATAGAAGTGTTTATGTTGTAGAGCATTCTTGTATTCTGGATCTTCAGCTGGGTGCGAAGATCAACCCTGTGGTTGGGTGTGTAGGGAGGGGAAATAAAGAGGAAGAGAGAGAAGGATCTGCAACTAAGTGTGAAAATAGAACTGTATGTTTTCATCTATTATATCAAGAAACACAGTTCTGTCGACGTAGCCCTAGGGAGAGAGTGAACCACATAAATCTTATTGTTCTTTGTGGTTGATGTTGTGTTATTTGCTATCTGTTATATTGTTATTGCATGGTTGTTTTCACCATTAAATATAGGAGGTATAAACTAACTTTACGAGACTAGGTATAAGAATTTTAAAGAACCTTTAGGTTATATTGTGTTCTTGTTCTGGAATCATTATGCACTTCCCCTGGTTGTAGACACCTGTGTCCTTCAACCCCTCTTATTGCTACTTCGGGTGAGACTTCATCTACTTCGCAGGTGTTTCCAAAAGGGCCAGTAGTTAGGGTTTGTTGGTACGTTGTTAAGAGTTGAACCCTGGGTCTACCCCTATGCCAACAAATGGTTTTGTTGTTGGGACTGGGATCTTCTTGAGGGAATGTCAAGGTGGTTCCCATCAAAGATAGATATTCAGAAGTGGATAGAAGAATGGGAAAGGGACTTCGTCGAATCTCAGAACAAGAACCCTAGAATTAGTATAGAAGACTGGTTTGGGAGGTACATCTTTACTGACGTGCATGAGATTTTATTTGCAGGAGTTCACAAGGAATTGTACGAGTGACTAGCTAGACTAGCAGAAACTCAGTTCGAAATCAAATCTAGACCACATGTGGTTTGGACAACGACGTTGATTAATAAAGTTAAGAGAGTTGATAACGCTGTGTCTAGAGCTATGGATCTCTGGTTTGATAGAACTATTGTAGGATACATTACTGAATTTGATATTGACATAGTGGAACCATATATCCAAGCAGAGAGATATTTCTTCAAGGGACCTAGAGGAAAGTTTCTACACTTTTTAAGGCTGAAGATTACGAAGTTATTGCATGAGAAGAATATCTTGAAGATACAGTAATCAGTTAAAGTTTGAAGCTAATGTTCAGGAATTTAGATAGCGATAGTGACCCAGAGGCTGGACATATGATTAGTGGGAGATCATTCAGAAAGGTTCCTCTTGCGAACCTATTTAAGCAGAGTTACGGGCCATTGGCACAAGACAAAGATTTCTACATTGGAGAAGAAGCAAGGAGATCAGACGAAGAATATTCAGATTTCACAAGGGAAGAGGAAGCGGAGGTTGAGGAACTTCGCTGAGAAGAACCAAAAACTTTAGGGACTGTGCCTACTGTCGAAGTAAGTATTGCTACTTCTCTTGTTGTTTTAGTAGCAGTAAGTAACCAGAGTAATCAGAGCACTGTTACAAGTAGTTTAGTACATACTCAGTTGGGGAAACAAGGAAGATCCATGGAATATGAAATGAGGTTACCCATTTTCAGAGGAGATAGATCTAAGGATCTTGACCAGCACTGGTTTTTATGTGAAGCTTTATGGAACATTAAGCAAGTCACTGACAAAGCTGTTAAGAGAGCTCAGTTTAGTACTACCTTGAGGGATCATGCACTGAGCTAGTATATGAAGTTTGTTACAGGATTTGTACAACCTAAGCCATTAAATGACATTAAGACTGTGTTGAGTGCAGAGTTCAAGAAGCCTAAGTCGGAGTTGCAATGCATTATAGAGCTGAAGGAAATCAAGCAGAAGGTAACTAAACCTATTTGGGAGTTTGATCAAAGGTTTAAGACCTTGACAAGCCATTTAAGTTTTCAGATTGTTGACAAGTAACATAAGGAATGGTTCATCATCGCCCTCCTACCACACATTAAAGTTCCTCTGATCCAACAAAAGGTCACTTCCCAGGTTGAGGCATCAGAAATTTCCATGAAACTAGAAGCAACCCCTGTAGGAGAATCCAGCCCGGGTATGATTCAGATTTTGAATCAATTAACTAGTTTATCTTTACAGGTTGAAGACATGAAGAAGGATAAAGGAAAGGAAAGAAGAGAAGACATTTGGTGTATCAGATGTAAATCAGAGGGCCATGACAAAGAGAATTGTCCCTTATTTAATGAATACTTGGCCTATGGAGCCCCTGACCATTTGAAGCAGGATAGTGTACCATGGTGCGAGGTATGTAGAACCAGACATCACCCTGGTGACTGTTATTATATGCATAAATATGTCCAGACACCCACCAATCTCTATTGTACATTCTACAAATCTATGTGGCATGATGAGAAGGATTGTAGGGATTATGACCTCATGCATGAAAGATAAAGGGATGCATATAGAATTCAAGGAGAACTACAACAAGAAGGAAATGTTGTGCAGTTCAATTCCCTGGGAAGAGGAAACTTCAATCCTCGTGGTGGGTTCAAAGGAAGAGGATGAGGAGGAGGCCTGGGTCGAGGTCGAGGTCAGATTATTTTCTATAACTGCGCCCATCCAGGTCATTTGGAAAGGGATTGTCAGAACCCTTTCACTACTTGCAACTATTGTAATTCATTTGACCATGTCATTGAAGACTGTCCAGTATTGTTAGCTAAACTTCAGGAAAGACGAGGTGGAAAACAGCAAGTCCAACTAATATCAACGGAACCTCATGGCGAGGATCCCAGAGTCATTGTTATTACTATAGGAGGCGTTGTCACAAGAGAAGACAGGGTGACTCCACCAAAGACTATTGATGGATCAGGGATCAGAAGAGCTTCAAAGAAGGCACCATTTTTTGATCCAAGGAAATAAAAGCATACTTTCATAGAAGCAAGGAGATAATTTGTAGGAGAACATACTTCTTCATCTAGGGCACAATCAGAATTAAAGGAATGTGAGATGCCTCCAACATTCGATCATTTTGTCCCACTTAGGCAAGGAAAAGAGTTAATCAAGATTGTGGACTTCTTGTATACTTGCATTAACTTGATTAAAGATGAAAGAATTGTGCAGGAACTACAACACCTGATAAGGCAATATGAAATCGGAAGAATAGATCCTCTTCTGAGTAGAGTTGTGAATCAAGTATCTAGAAAAAGGAGGACAAACAAGGAACTGCACCTTAGTGCTCAGATTGGAGACTACGACGTGGACTATGTGGTCCTCGACCTAGGATCAGAAGTAAATGTTATGACGAAGCAGATGTGGGCACTGGTGGGAAAAAATAAATTGATTTACTCCCCTATTAGTCTCATGATGGCTAATCAGCAGGCGGTGAGCCCCTTTGGAAGACTAGAGCATGTCCCTATAGACATCGATGGAGTGAGGAAAATTGTAGACTTTGAAGTGATTGAGATAGTTGATGATAGTTGTCCCTATCCTACGTTGTTGGGTATTGATTTGGCTTTCAACAATTTGAATTTTGTTGATCTAAAAAAGATAAGAATGACATTTGAAGGTGATGTCCTTAGGGTCATTGCACCCCTCGACCCTGATGAAGGTCGCAGATACACAGAACCTATAAGGGAAGAAGATCATGCCTCTGAGCTAGAGAATATCTATAAACTGATAGAAGGACAACATGATTATATTAATCCTACATTAGATGGAAATCTAAGTTGGCAAAGTGAAAGTGCATGCTCATCAGATTTAGAAGAAGCATTGGAAAATTGGCAGAACAAAATGTATAAAATCTCTGCGCGGAGGTGTGCAATATTGACTAAAGTAGTTCACTAGATTGGAAAAGAAGTAAGTAATATTCCTACATTTGATGGCTTGAATAATTTAGAGACATTTCTACTTGAATTTGAAGGAATTGTACTAATGCAACAGAGGTTGTTGGCACTAGATGAAGCCTTGAAAGAAATGTCAGCTAGATGGTGTGAAACACACAAGAATAACATCGCGGAGTGGGTACAATGTCGCACCTTGATGATAGTGCTCTTTTCAGACCAAGATGAAGGCTGCGGAGTTTGATACACAGGTCAAAGTTGTCCTAAGAACCATGTGCGAAGTTGTGAGGAATCCTAGAGCAGCATTCCTAAAGAACAATGGGTACATAAGTTCATCAACACGCTAGATACTACACCTATCAACTGGTATCTTCAAGTAGAACTGCGCTTAGCCACTACAGATTGGTATGGTATGACCCAGAAATTTATAGCTACATTCCTATTTGAAATTCAGTAACCCACAGTAGATCAAGCTTTACAAATGGTGAGACAAAATGTCTTTAAGGAAGTATTTAACCTCCCTCTAGGACAAGACGAAGATGAATGGACTGCGCCTCTTCAGTGGTTACAAGGTCTATATAATATTAATGTTGATGAGGATGATGACCCTAAGAACGTGAAAATCTCATAAACTAAAAGAAAAAGAGACATAGAAGGGCCAGGGATTGAAGTACCTTTTGTGGGGCAGCCCATTAAAATTAAGAAAGTTAATATTGGAACAGAACAAGCACCTAAGTTGGCTAATGTTGGAGACTATTGGGATGATGCTACTATCAGTAAGATTACAGAATTATTGCATGAGTATCAGGATTGTTTCCAACCAAGTTCATAGACATGAAGGGTATAAAAGGTCCCATGGGATAAATGAAGATTCATTTGAAAGAAGATGCAAGGCCTATCAAGCAGAGGCCTTACAGATTGAATCCCAAGTACAAGTAGAAAGTAAATATTGAATTAGATAGAATGTTGAAAGCAGGAATCATTGAACCAGTTGAAGAATCTAAATGGATTAGCCCTATGGTGGTCCAAGATAAGAAGTCAGGAGAAATCAAAATTTGTGTAGATCTAAGGAAATTGAATAATGCATGCTTACATGACCCATTCCCTACACCTTTTACTGATGAAGTTCTAGATTATGTAGGAGGACAAGAAGTTTACTCATTCACAGATGGATTTTCAGGCTATCACTAGATCATAATTGCTAAGGAAGACAGACATAAGACTACATTTGCAATAGAATGGAGTTATTTTCAGTACACTGTGATGCCTTTTGGTTTGAAGAACGCACGAACCATATTTTCTAGGGTGGTGGTCGAAGGGTTTAAAGAATTTTTACATAAGTTTTTGGAGGCATACTTTGATGATTGGACTGTTTTTAGTCTTCTGAAAGATCATATTGAATGTTTGAGATTAATGTTGGATAAGTGTAGACAATGTCAAATTTCCTTGAACTTGAAGAAGCATATTTTCTTTTCACCTTTTGGGGTGTTTTTAGGACACATTGTGTGTAAACAAGGGTTGTTGGTAGATACTTCCAAGGTTGTTGTCATTGTCAATCTACCTCCTCCTACTTTGGTTAGACAATTACACATTGCATTGGGACACACTGTATATTATAGAAAGTTTATTAAGAGTTACGCAAAGATAACAACACCTATGGAAAATTTATTAAAGAAGGACAGTAAGTTTCAATGGACAAAAGAATGCCAACATGGCTTCGACACACTAATGTAGAAAATGGTCACTACACCTATTTTGGTTTTTCCAAATTGGAGTAAGGAATTCAATGTTCATTTCGATGCTTCATCCATTGCATTAGGAGCAATTTTGGCACAGCTAGGTGTAGGAGATATTTTCCACCCTATATCCTTTGCCAGCAGGAAGATTTCTACATCTGAAATGAATTATACTACCACTGAAAGAGAAGGATTAGCTATGGTATACATGTTGCATAAGTTTAGACACTACTTGTAGGGAGGACATTTTAAGATGTTTACTGACCATTATGCATTAAAGTACTTAGTCAACAATCCAGTGTTGGGGGGAAGAATATGCAAATGGAAATTATTATTTTAGGAGTATGACTTTGAGATCATGGTCAAGCTAGGGAGAATGAATAAGAGACCTGACCACTTATCCAGGTTAGAACATGGAGAGGAACCTACCATCTTGTATGATACACTACCATATGCACAGTTGTTGGCAATTGGAAAATTCGATGATCACTTCTACAAGAAAGTCCAGTTCATGTCCATAGGAATGGCACCTCGCAAGTATATAGTTATTCAGAAGAAATAGTTGGTAGTCTGCACTGCAGATTTTCAATGTATAGATGGACAGCTATATAATATGGGACCATATGAGATCTTAAGAAGAAATGTTATGGAGTCAGAAAGACCATCGATTCTTGCAAAAGAACATGAAGGCATCGCACGAGGACATTATGCAGGGAAATAAACAATGCGGAAGGTTCTCAGAGCTGGCCTCTGGTGGCCCGCTCTACATAAGGATGCTAAGGAATACGACAAAGCCTATGATGTATGCCAAAGAGTAGGGAAGCCATCAATAAGAGATGAGATTACTTTATCACCTTAGTTGACTATACAAGCATTTGATAAATGGGCTATTGACTTTGTGGGACCTATCAACCCACCAGGAAAGCACACAGGATCTTGATACATTATCACTACTACAAAATATTTGACCAGATGGGCAGAAGTAAGAGAAGTTAAGGATTGTAGTGCAACTACAACTGCGTGGTTCATCTTTGATGATATCATAACCAGATTTTGATGTCTGAAGATCCTTATGAGTGATCAAGTCACACATTTCATTAACAAAACCATTGAAGCCTTGACTCAAGAGTTCGAAGTTCACCATCAGAAGAGCACACCATACCACCCACATGCAAATGGTATAGTCGAAGCTTTCAATAAGATATTGGAGACAACATTGACTAAGATTTGCAGTGTTAACAGAGATGACTGGGATTTGAGAATTCCAGCAATGTTATGGGCTTATCAAACTACTTGCAAAAAGTTAACAATGCAGACTCCCTTTAAGTTAGTTTATGGCTTGGAAGCAGTGGTACCTATGCTATACTTGGTTCCTGGTCTTAGAATTGTAGCATTTACAGGTATGGATGACACTGACATTTTTCAAGACATGCTCGCGCAGTTGATGAAACTATAGGAAGACAGGTTCATTGTAGGATTTCATCAACATGTGAAAAAAGAAGGAGAAAAATCTTACCATGACATACACATCAAGAAGAAAACATTTAAACAAGGAGATTTGGTAATTTTTATGACACCAAGTTCATGAAGCATCCAGTAAAGTTTAGGCCACATTGGCTTGGGCCATTCGAGGTTATCTGTGTTATAGAAGGTGGAGTTGTGCAGTTGAAGACTCTTAATGGAAAATGGAAGGATGGTTTACTAAATGGGAGCCGGTTGAAGTTGTATTGTGACAACTAGTTTCCTTGCAGGTCTCGGTAAAAGCAAAGAAAGAAGGGTTTAGGTACCAGGTGCAGTTGAAATTGGGTACTAGACACAGAAAAGACAGTATGCAAAAGATAGGGAGCAACAGAGCAGAAATCACAGGCTACTCTACGCAGTCTACAATCGGAGCAATACAGGAGGCTCAACCCTGCAATGAATTGACACGAGTCACATGTGAGTGTTGGGGTCCTGTTGGTATTTGGTCATGTACTAAGGAAGAAAGAAAATATTAAAGAAGAAGAAAGACAAATTACGAAGTGCACGGAAGGCACACAAACTGAGGATGGGTCCAAGTGCTTAAAGAAGCATAAAAGAAGGAGCAAAGCAAGGGAAAGCAATCCTTTGGAAGAAAATATCAAGGAGGATAAAGCAACAAAGAGGATAGATTGTGGAAAAGTCACTAAGCAGAAGAGGACACCAATGGGTGCTTTGGAGCACCTCGTGGAGAAGAAGGAAGAACAGGTCATAGAAGCCCTTAAAATGTGGGTTATGTGGACCTAGGGTTTTGGTACCTAGGGTTTTGGACCTAGAGTTTTGGCACCTAGGCTTTGGTATAGGGTTGTCTAAGAGTGATGGAATGTATAAAAAGAGGTCTAGAAGAGTGGAGAGGGCTTGGTGATAGTAATATTGAGATATAGAAGTGTTTTTGTTTTAGAGCATTCTTGTATTCTGGATCTTCAGCTAGGTGTGAAGATCAACCCTGGAGCTACGTGCGTAGGGAGGGAAAATAAAGAGGAAGAGAGAGAAGGATATGCAGCTAAGTGCGCAAATAGAACTGTATGTTTTCATCTATTATATCAAGAAACACAGTTATGTGGACGTAGCCATAGGGAGAGGGTGAACACATAAATCTTATTGTTCTTTGTGGTTGATGTTGTGTTATTTTCTATATGTTATATTGTTATTGCATGGTTGTTTTCACCATTAAATATAGGAGGTATAAATTAACTTTGCGAGGCTAGGTATAAGATTGTTAAAGAACCTCTAGGTTATATTGCGTTGTTGTTTTGGAATCATTTTGCATTTCCCCTGGTTGTGGACACATGTGTCATGCAACCCCCCTTATTGCTACTTTGGGTGAGACTTCATCTGCTTCGCAGGTTTTGCCGAAAGGGCCAGTAGTTAGGGTTTGTTGGTGCGTTGTTAAGAGTTGAACCCTGGGTATGCCCATGTGCCAATAGGGTCCTTTTGAATGGATCTCGTTCACTCATCTTTCCAAATGAAAGGATATTCCCTTTCGAGACTTAAATCTCGCTATCCTTCCTAAGTTTCATCAGTTCTGAAGGAATTAGGCACAGGCGCGCACTTTGTGCTCTTTCTCCTTATCTTAACAAACTCCTTTTTCCCAGGAGACTCCAAAAAACTGGGAGTATCGACATGCATACGGGGAAACTATGTCAAATGTCGATGAACTCACAGTTCATCTGCTTAAACTTGAGCCAGTACAGGGCTCGAGCATTTACATATACAAACCCTATAGTTCCTTACTTTCTTAACTACACAATCAAGCAAACATAAAGGGATACAATCTAGTCATCAAGCAAACATGCACATCCCTGCAACATTCATAGGATATCCAACTTTAATTTAATGTTACATTTCAATTACACAGGATATGAGAATACTTATCTATTACAGGTTGCAACCAACTAACTGACTATGGGTGTCCGCATTTCCACCCAACCATAGGCTCAGAGGCATTTATTCTTAGCACTCTGGACACCCCTGTGCCAAGCCATGATATCACTAGGGAATTTATGTCAATTCTCAAAGGTCCTTTTCTTTCACAGCTTCTTCGAGGCCTATCAGATGCTTCCTCAGCAGCAAGATCATGGCCTTCTTCTCAGGTCTCATTCTCCGCTAGAGAGCTCCCTGTGTTCTCTTCTCTTCCCTTCCCTTTTTTTTATTTTCATGCCTTGCATGCACATCCTTCCTTGAAAATATTATCCTTCCTATCATGTTCCTTCTGTCAGAAGGAAACTCAAGTCAGTTTGGGTCTGAAAAACCTTGTGGTACCTCGGGATGACCTTCTGCAGCTACAATATGCTTCCATTCATGGGGGTGGTTGATAGTTCAACCACCGGTCCTTTCTTCATTAATTGATTCCTCCTTGAGAACCGGAGGAGGTTTGTTGTCCTCAACAAGGGAAATTCAAAGTCATTCCATATAATGAACCCTCTCTTATAGTTTTCACATTCTTTCCTCTAGTGATATCATGGCCAGTACTTTCAAGGCTTCACCCCCACAGTCAGTGGTTTTCAATTCAAACAATAATACATTTACATTGTTCTCATGCCATAACATGGTGATTATGATTACTGATTAATTACAAGCTAGGGGAAACATGGGTGTTCCAATCCAATAGTGTTTACAATTGGTCTAAAATGGATTTCATCTTTGTGAATCTTTGGCAATCCATATATACATGGAAATATCAGGTCTTTTGGCACAAGTGTACCCTTCACTTCATTGTCTAGAGATGAGTTCTTGATTGCTTGAGTCACCTTTTTTATAATCTTACTACTTGGATCAATAGTACGTATTTTGTAGCTATTGTTTTCTATTAGATGTTACAATATATTTCAGTCATAGTTCATGGTGTTGAAAAGTATTGTGGCATTCCCCTTGTCAACCTTGAGAATATTAATGTTTTCATTCTTTTTGAGTTACATCAAGGCTACAATTTCATCCGTGTGAATATTCCTCCTCAACAACTTAGCTTTGAATTTGATTATCACAACACATTAATGTTTTATCTCCTCACAAATATTAGCAGGAAGAGTTTTAACAATGAACTATGTTAGTAACATTATGGTATCGGGATTTTAAAGGGAAAGACGGTCGAGATATTTCAAGTCTCGAAAAAACCGATGTGATCCTAGCCGTTGATTTTGGCAGGACGTGTGTCATACATCAAAGGAAAGTCGGGATTTTAGTCCATCGGAGGATCGGAGTTTCTAAAGGCAGAGAACCCTTACCCGAGTTAATCATGATGCACGATTGCCCGACTGAATCAAAGTCGTCCATCAACCGTGACACGTGGCGAGAGATCCCACAGAGTCGGGGATCGGGAAACTGAAAGTCATGCGCACATGAAAGTAGAAATCCCGATATCCCGATGCCCAATTTCTCGATATCGGGGGAAGCTTTCAATAGTGGAAGACAGGTGGCAGGCTATGCACCAAGGAGCTGACCATCAACGAGTCAACGGCCATAAGCCATCGGGTTTCGGAGAATCACAAGTTTAATGGACACAAACATCGTGTCGACAAGAGCGCCGAAATCCTGATGGAAAGTTGGACCACGGTCGCACAGGGACAGGTCATATGGACTTTGGTCTAGTCGGTAGGGGATAATTCCCGGGAGAAGGAGCTCATCGCACATCGAGATATTGGGGATCCTGGAGGCGAAGATTTCGCGCATTGCAAACTCATGAATCCCGAATTCCCAAAATCCTGAAGCCTCATCGCTTTACCTCCGCCATCTGTCCCTTTCCACCACGTCTTCTCGCCATGTCGTGCCAACCGCAGTTTTCTTCGGACCCTGAGTTCCTCCACATGGATCATACACTTCAACACTCATGGACCCTGCCACTTGTATCTGCCCTATCGTTTTCCTACCCGATCGTCGTCCACTCACCACTCCACGACAACTCATCAGCCCTACCATGATTTCTCCAGGCAAGTTTCAAATGGCAGAATGTGAAGGTTTCCATGACCTGTAGGCACAGGATCGACCAGGGCCTTCCCCGATTCCAATGAAATAGTTATTGCAACAACTGAGGGTAGTTGGACATCGTTTCCTCCATAAATGGAAATCCAAGGAATGAATGCAAGCTTGTCAATTCAGTCACAGGGCCTTTGAAACATGATTGCGTCTAAATGAAGTTCACGAACGTCCAAAGACTGCAGGCGCAGTCAATGTGAAGCCGTAATGTCTTCAATGCAATGCCTCGATTTAGCTTCCAGTGTTTTGTTCCAAGTATATGTGGGCATTGTGGCCACTTTGGTAAGCATCGATGGTTGAGCAGAGCTCCCTGGTTGTAAAATTTTAATGAAGCATTGTTGTTCTGGTTATGTATGAGCTTTGGAGACTTATTGCCTTATGAATGCCAGTTTCTATCATATCTTTGTTTACACTACGTTAGAGCAGCTCAGAATTGGAGGATCCAGTCGAGCTGTAACTATTATAGGATGATGTTGTAATGGATCACTGTAATAGTTACGGAGCCTCTAATCAGTCTCTATGATTTCCTTAACACTGAACGACTTGGAATTGGAGGATCCAGTCAAGTCCTCTTTCAGTTTCTTGAGACCCTAAAACAGGAGGATCCTGTTTTCAGAGTTTTTCTTCTATGAACCGCTGCAAGCCTGATGCCCAGAGTTGTTTGTTCACTTTCTTTTAAGTCTTCCACCTGTTCATCTTTAAATCGACCCACTGGCTGAAGTTAGGATTCCAGACCTCCTCTGTCCTTTATGTACCAGACTCATTCTCTGAGTTAGAGTGATACCTCCTAGAGCCATTATCTCCATTTGATCACCCTTTATAAACAAATCGTGACATAAACTGATGGGCGTTGGGCTCTGCTCCTGCAAGCAATCCAGGAGTGACTTCTAACGCTAACATTTCTGGCGCCATTGTCGGGAACGAAATTGAAGATTTTCCCTGGGTAGAACGACATTGAGTCTCTGAATCCGAAGGTGCATAGGATCATCAGAGCCTTTTAGATTTCTAATTTTTCACCTGGTGACTCCATTGTGATGACTCCACTGGGGAGAACCTGCTCTGTTAATTGTGGCTTTCATAGGCAGGCATACACGGTCTCACCCACAGCTACCTCTAGCTACGCCTGAAACAAATCCAGAGGCGGTGCTCAGAAAGGGAAAGGCCTCCGAAGAAGAAGAATCCATCACCAAACCAAGTAATCCACCATATCCTTCTGTTGGAGCTCCTTTTTCTCCTCCTCAGATTTTTGACAGGCCTGTCTCTGCAGTTTCCCATTTCTTAAATTTTTGGAGTGTTCCTGTTGAGTTTTCCACTCTCGGTTTGGGATCATAGGGACAAGATTTTTTCACTCCCCTCTCCCCTGAAGCTGCGCCTTGGTGTAGACCCGTCACCTCAGAAGATTTCCCTACTCCTGTGCAAGGAAGAGCACCTGCTGACTGGAGCTCGGTAGCTTGTTCGCTGAATCACCTCTTGTTTCCCACCCCACTTCGAGATTTATCCTCAATAACCCCTTTGCGAACTCCTTTCCTCCAAGTTCTCCTACACCTAACATCCCTATGTCTGGTGCTAATCCTCCTCTCAACAGAATGGATGCTATAGTCGCTGCCAGATACGCTCCCTTAGTTCTTCCCCATCCTATGAATCCCCTCCTTGCTGGAGATTACCTGAAATACATGCCCAAATTCATTGGGGAAGGAGACTTAACTGCTGAAGAGCACCTGGCTTCTTTTTACAGTTATGCGGACAACCTCAATATTGAAAATGAGGATGTCTGGATGAGAGTTTTCGTCCAGAGCCTCGATGGTGAAGTGAGGAAGTGGTTTAGAGGATTGGCCCCAGGATCTATTGTTGGGATTGAGGCTCTAGATAGCGTTTTCCTGAGACAGTGGGGAGATAGGAAGGACTTCATGTATTACATGAAAGAATTTGGGTCTTTAAAAAAGATGGAAGGAGAGTCGGTCTCTGACTTCTCCAAAATATTTAACAAGATGTATAACAAGATCCCTGCAGAGATAAAGCCCTCAGAAGCCTCTGCCCAAATTTCCTATGCTGGTGCCTTTGACCCTGATTTCTGCCTTTTGCTGAGAGAAAGAAGAGCCACCTCCTTAGCCCAAATGCAAGATGCGGCCATAGAAGTAGAATCCAATGTATTAGCAGCTGACAGATTGAGGAACAAGGCCGATGCAAACAGAAGAAAAGGAAGGTCAGAAGCCTCAACTTCTGGATCATTGGTGCCTCACCCTCAGGTGGATGAACTAACCAAGATGGTGAAGTCTCTGTCTGCAGAGATGGAAAGGATAAGGATGGAAGGGAGGTAGGCGTATAAAGGCCCTCAGATCGTTGAAAACAAGGGAGGCTTCAGGAGGCCAAATAATTTTACTCCCCCGAATGTGCAGAAAGAGAGGGGAAGAGACAGAGAAGACCAGAAGATTCAGGCCCCTCTTCAAAACAATTTTGTGGTCGAGGGGGGAGAAAGAGAATCAGAAGAGCTTGATCCTAAAATCCATTGTGTTGGAGACACTCCTCCTTTTCCTCATCTCACTCAATCTGCATATGAAGAGTCTCTCATGGACAACCAGTTGAATGAGCTAAGCAAGGGAGACAAGGCTGGTGGCGGCCGAGGCAGGTACAACCTAAGGTCTGATAAAAGGACGGCAATGCCTGATATTCCTCAGCAGTCCATTAGAGTAGAGAGACTTGTTAATGAAGAAGCAAATGATCACAGAGGTAAGAAATCTCACCCCCCCTCCCCCATTGTCCATAATCATGTTCCTGAAATAAAGGAAATTCCAAAGCCCACGTCTTCTTTTAATTTTGAGCATGAGATTCAAAGGATTAGAATCCATGTGCCCCTCATTGAGCTGATTAAACATGGCGAATTTAAAAAACGCTTCTCTGAGCTTTTACAATCTGAATCCTCATGCCTTCCCTCAGACTCCATAAGCCTCCAAGACGAAAAACCAGCAGTTGTCCTAGGTCCCATGGTAGAAGATAGAGATGACTCATCCCCTCCTTTCTACACCTCCTTGAACATACATGACAAAGTGTTGCACAACTGTTTGATGGATTCAGGGGCCTCTCACAACCTCATGCCCAAAACTGTCATGGAAGAGCTGGGACTAGAGGTTACCAGAGCCTATCATGACCTTTATTCTTTTGACTCCAGGAGAGTTCAGTGTCTTGGAGTGATTAAAGACCTGGTTGTAACCTTGTTTCAACTGCCTATGAAAAGTGTGGTCATGGACATCGTAGTAGTCGATGTTCCCCCCAAGTTCGGAATGTTGCTATCAAGATCTTGGATAAAAAGATTGGGGGAACCTTGCAGATGGACCTCACATATGCTACTATCCCAGTGTTTGGAGGAGAGCATAGAAGACTGTACAGGGAAGCTCAATTGGCCTATATAATCAGTGATGAAGCCAACCCCACCAACCATCCTATCTTTGCCTTAGACACTGATTTAGGCTCCAACTTACTACATCTCACTCATGCCCCAGAGCCACCTCTGAGACTCAGAAAGAAGCCCACTGTTTCCCCTGAAGTTCCTCTCTCTATCACCCCAATCTGGAAAATGTTTTTTGATGGGGCCTGTTCCCGAGAAGGCGCTGGAGCTGGAGTAGTTTTTGTGTCGCCTGCTCAGGAAACCATATCTTTGTCATACAGATTAGAATTTGAAGCTACCAATAATGTGGCAGAGTATGAGGCTCTTGTTCTGGGACTAAGGGCTGCGAGGGAAATGGGAATTCAGGAGATAGCAGTGTTCGGTGATGCAGAGTTGGTGGTCTGGCAGGTCAGAAATGCTTATCAAGCTAAGCATCCTCGACTCAGGAGTTACAGGAATGAGGTCTGGGACCTTGTTGACAGTTTCTTCTCGGCATTTAATATTTCTTTCATCCCAAGAGAGGAGAACACCTTGGCGGATTCCTTGGCTGCATCGGCTAGCAATTTCAAAGTACCTCTGCCACCCAACTTCAGATATGACGTGGAATTAAAATACAGACCCTCCATACCTGACAACGTCAAACATTGGAAGGTATTCGAGGACAATCTTGAGGTCAAGAGGTTCTTGGAAACTGTTGGGGAGTTTTCAGAAATGCACATAGACCAAGATGTCGTCCCAGAGGAAGAGCCCGATGGGGGTAATCTTCTAAATAAGATTGCAGGGCGTGACATTGTACAGCTGCCCAGCAACCATATTCCCAGGGGACTCGTTCCCTTGGAGAGGATTTTTGATAATAGCGATGTGTCCGTAAAAAGAAATGTCTCAGAGGAGGACACTGATACTATTCAGTGCAACATTGGAACCGAGAGTGAGCCCAAATATGTCAAATTGTCAAGAAGTCTGACAGTGGAGCAGAGGTCTGAATACGTTGGACTCTTAAAGGGATTTGCTGATGTGTTTGCCTGGACCTACAAAGACCTTAAAACCTATGACACCTCTGTCATCGAACATAAAATCCCGTTAAAGGAAGAGGCAAAGCCTTTCAGGCAGAAGCTGAGGCAGATCAATCCCATGTTGTTGCCTATCATGGAGAGAGAAGTGAAGAAGTTGTTGCAAGCTCAGATCATTGTACCACTGAGATATTCAGAGTGGGTGGCTAACTTGGTGTCAGTGAGGAAAAAGAATGGAGAGATCCGACTCTGTGTAGACTTCAGAAACCTGAACAGAAGCTCGTGAAAAGATAACTACCCCCTGCCAAAGATGGAACATATACTACAGAGGGTGACAGGAGCTTCCAGGATGTCTACGATTGATGGTTTCTCTGGCTACAATCAGGTATCTATTTTTCCTGAAGACAGGGAGAAGACAGCATTCACCACTCCATGGGGTATTTTCATGTACGCCAAGATGCCATTCGGACTAATGAATGCGGGGGCGACTTTCCAGTGTTCCATGGACATAGCTTTTGTTGGGGAAAAATACAAGTTTGTGGTCATTTATCTGGATGACATCACGGTATTTTCGAAATCTGATATAGAACACCGTCATCATCTCAGGAAAGTTTTCTTGAAGTGCAGAAAGTTTGGCATTTCATTAAACCCCAAGAAATCCTTATTCGCCATGCAGGAGGGAAAATTACTAGGTCATATAGTATCAGCAGAAGGAGTCAGAATCGATCCCAGCAGAGTTGAGGCAATTCAAGCCTTATCAATCCCGAGGTCTAGAAAGGAGGTCCAATCTTTCCTCGGTAAAATTAATTTCCTAAGGAGGTTTGTGCCTAATTTTGCTGAGAAAGTAAAGCTGATAACAGCCATGCTAAAGAAAAAAAATGAAGTAAGATGGACCCCTCAATCGCGACGTTCCTTTGAACAAATCAAGAAAGCCCTGACTGAAGCTCCTGTGCTCATTAGTCCTGACTACTCAAAGGATTTCCTTATTTTCTCCTTTGCCTCGTCTGACACAGTAGCTGTTGTTCTGTTACAGGAAAATAATAGTGGGTTAGAACAGCCTATTGCTTACTTCAGCCGAGCATTAAGGGATGTCGAAGTCAGGTATGACACTATGGATAAGCAAGCTTATGCTTTAGTGAAAGCTCTCAAATCTTTTAGAACCTACATTCTACAGTCAAAGATCATTGCTTATGTCCCCTCAGCTACTGTTAAAGACATTCTTATTCAGCCTGACATAGACGGGAGACGGAGTAAATGGATAGCCAAAATCCTGGAATTCAACCTGGAAATAAGGCCCACCAAGTTGATCAAGGGGAAAGGCTTAGCCAAGGTGCTGGCTGAAGCAAATTGCCAAGCTTTGGGGATAAGTTTCATCCATGAATGCTCGAATACTCAGCACGATCGGCTATCTGACACAGATCATCAAAGGGATCCCCCATTGGCTCAATGTCCTTGGTATAAGGATATCATATACTTTTTGCAGGAGCTGTGACCTCCAGATGGCCTGCAAAGGAGCAAAGCGAGAGCTCTGAAGCTCAAAGCAGTCAAATACTGCCTGATCGACCAAATATTATATTGGAAAGACCCCCTGGGGGTACTTCTAAAATGTATAAGTCCACCAGAGGCCGAGAAGATCGTAGCTAAATTTCACAGCGGCCTGTGTGGAGGTCATCATTTCTGGAGGGCCACAGCCCACAAAATCCTCAGGGATGGATACTACTGGCCTACCATGTTCGTTGATGGCTGCAAAAGGGTCAGAGCCTACATCAATTGTCAAAAATTTGCAGGAAAGCAGCAGCTCAGGTCTTTGTCGTTAAAACCAGTGGTAGTTTCAGGGCCTTTCTAGCAGTGGGGCCTAGATTTTATTGGAGAAATTCACCCCCCCTCCAGTGGACAGCATAGGTGGATCCTGACTACTACAGATTTATTTACCAAGTGGATTGAAGCTATTCCCACCAGGAGCGCCTCCCACAAGGTAATTATCGGATTCTTGGAGGACCTTCATCACAAGGTTTGGATGTCCAAATAAGATTGTCACTGATAATGCAACTGCTTTCGGGTCTGAGCCATTGGTAAGGTTCTGTGAGCAGTTCGGAATTAAGCTGATCCACTCCACTCCATATTACCCACAAGGCAATGGTTTAGCAAAGTCCTCCAACAAAAGTTTAATAAGAATCATCAAAAGGATGTTGGAAGACAACCAAAGGGCTTGGAACTCGAAGCTTAAATTCGCCCTATGGGTTGATCGGGTGTCTACAAAGAGAGCCACAGGTCTGTCCCCTTTCCAGTTAGTCTACGGAGCCGAAGCCATTTTCCCTTCTCAACTAGCCATCCCTGTAGTGAAATTCCTCCAGGACTATCAGGAGGAGCCTGATGACATGATCAGAAGGATTCATCAGCTAGTAGAGGTCCAACAGACTAGGGAGCAGACAGTGAACAGGATTCAGGACCATCAGCAGAAGATCAAGCAGGTTTTCAACAGGAAGGCCAAGAAGGAGCATTTCCAGGTAGGAGACCTGGTACTGAAATGGGATGCTCCTAAGCAAGACAAGGGCAAACACAACAAATTTGAAGCCCTGTGGATTGGACCTTTCAGAATCTCCGAGGCTTTCTCAAACAACACATACAGGTTGCGAGACTTAGAAGGTGAAGAGGTTTTCGGCAGCCCAGTGAATGGGCATTTCCTAAAAAAATATTTTGTTTGAGTCTCAGATGACTCTTTGTTTGTAAATATTGTCCTTTTGTTTCTCAGTTTGTTTTCATTTTTATTTTTATTTTTGCGGCCTAATAATGACTCCATAGCCCAACAGAAGGCGACTGGAACTGCAGGAGGAGTTCTTAGAGAATTGCAGGGATGACTCTATCCCCCATGGAGCCTAATGTTAGTAACATTATGGTATCGGGATTTTAAATGGAAAGACGGTCGAGATCTTTCAAGTCTCAAAAAAACCGATGTGATCCTAGTTGTTGATTTTGGCAGGACGCGTGTCATACATCAAAGGAAAGTCGGGATTTCAGTCCATCGGAGGATCGAAGTTTCTAAAGGCAGAGAACCCTTACCCGAGTTAATCGCGATGCGCGATTGCCCGACTGAATCAAAGTCGTCCAGCAACCGTGACACGTGGCGAGAGATCCCACAGAGTCAGGAATCGGGAAACTGAAAGTCCTGCGCACATGACAGCAGAAATCTCGATATCCCGATGCCCGATTTCCCGATATCGGGGGCAGATTTCAATAGTGGAAGACAGGTGGCAGGATATGCACCAAGGAGCTGACCGTCAACGAGTCAACGGCCATAAGCCATCGGGTTTCGGGGAATCGCAAGTTTAATGGACACAAACATCGTGTCGACAAGAGTGTTGAAATCCCGATGGAAAGTTGGACCACGGTTGCACAGGGACAGGTCATATGGACTATGGTCTAGTCGGTAGGGGCTAATTCTCGAGAGAAGGAGCTCATCGCACATCGAGATATCGGGGATCCCGGAGGCAAATATTTTGCGCATTGCAAACTCGCGAATACTGAATTCCCAAAAGCCCGAAGCCTCATCGCTTTACCTCCGCCATCTGTCCCTTTCCGCCACGTCTTCTCCCCATGTCGTGCCAACCGCAGTTTTCTTCGGACCCTGAGTTCCTCCACCTGGATCGTACACTTCAACACTCATGGACCCTGCCACTTGTATATGCCCTATCATTTTCCTGCCCGATCACCGTCCACTCACCACTCCACGACAACTCATCAGTCCTACCATGATTTCTCCAGGCAAGTTTCAAATGGTAGAATGTGAAGGTTTCCATGACCTGTAGGCACAGGATCGGCCAGGGCCTTCCCCGATTCCGATGAAACAGTTATTGCAACAGCTGAGGGTAGTTGGACATCGTTTCTTCCATAAATGGAAAGCTAAGGAATGAATGCAAGCTTGTCAATTCAGTCACAGGGCCTTTGAAACACGATTGCGTCTGAATGAAGTTCACGAATGTCCAGAGACTGCAGGCGCAGTCAATGTGAAGCCGTAATGTCTTCAATGCAATGCCTCGATTTAGCTTCCAGTGTTTTGTTCCAAGTATATGTGGGCATTGTGACCACTTTGGTAAGCATCGATGGTTGAGCAGAGCTCCCTGGTTGTAAAATTTTAATGAAGCATTGTTGTTCTGGTTATGTACGAGCTTTGGAGACTTCTTTCCTTATGAATGCCAGTTTCTATCATATCTTTGTTTACACTGTGTTAGAGCAGCTCGGAATTGGAGGATCCAGTCGAGCTGTAACTATTATAGGATGATGTTGTAATGGATCACTGTAATAGTTACGGAGCCTCTAATCAGTCCCTGTGATTTCCTTAATGCTGAACGACTTGGAATTGGAGGATCCAGTCAAGTCCTCTTTCAGTTTCTTGAGACCCTGAAACAGGAGGATCCTGTTTTCAGAGTTTTTCTTCTATGAACCGCTGCAAGCCTGATGCCCAGAGCTATTTGTTCACTTTCTTTTAAGTCTTCCACCTGTTCATCTTTAAATCGACCCACTGGTTGAAGTTAGGATTTCAGACCTCCTCTGTCCTTTATGTACCAGACTCAGTCTCTGAGTTAGAGTGATACCTCCTAGAGCCATTATCTCCATTTGATCACCCTTTATAAACAAATCATGACATAAACTGATGGGCGTTGGGCTCTGCTCCTGCAAGCAATCCAGGAGTGAATTCTAATGCTAACAAACTCAATCTGACTTATTAGATCCTCAATGGGGATTATGTTAGGAATTATTGTGAAATTTAAGCCATATTCCAATACCCCCTAGGTGGAATTATCTAGTGACTTGATAAATTCACCGTCTTTGTTTTTTGTTTGTTTTTTTATCATCTCTACTCTATATTTTTCAGTCTTTGAATTTCTTGACTTATTTTCTCACAGTATCTTCCAATGTGTTTTCATTCTTGAAGTCAATCATTGCATCCACCTTATTCCATATATCACTGGGAAAATGGATATTATTTGGATTTGTCTCCATAGTTGGGTATATACTTTATATCGAAGGAAAATTAATTAAAGGTGTTTGAGTCACCCTTGTTCGATGAGGAAGAATTTTTAGTAACTTATAATTGAAGAAGTAATTTCAAACACACATAGATCCCTAGTATAAGAAAAGGTGTTATAAAAAAAGACTAACTCCACTTAACAGGGCAAGATAAAGAATTATTCTCAACTCAAAGAAAAGAGTAACTTTCTTGATCAAGAAAATGGTATATTTGGCATCAAGCCAAAGAAACATTTTCATGCTTGGAATTTGATGTGGAACATCAATGTCAAAGAGTGAAGATTTGATTTGAACTAGATCTTTACGGTACTGCTATGAGTTGTTGAGATTTGGGTAACTTGGAAAGTGGTCCCCTTGTGTTTGTGAGTCTCTAAACACAAAGGGGGACACTATTGCCCTTATACCTTTACTTTATGTTCTAATTTCACATTGACTTTATTCGCTTAAGTCATAAAGTGAAATTTGCCACTTAAGTCATAAAGTGACAATTAATTCACAAGTGGGTGAATTAATAGACATAAAGAAAACTATGGAAACTTAAGTAAAGTGGGTTTCTAAGTGATATTTATGAGAAGTGATCTCACCCATTGATTAGACTTGGCTAGATCTAATCTAAGTCATTTATATTTTAGGTTTTTCCTAAGGAAGGCTAAAGGAGGCTAAAGGGTAAGGAAAAGATGCATTCTTCACTTGTTCACTTGGATATTAGAGTGGAGATGAGAGGAAGAGAAGAATGAGGGTTTCAAGGGGAAAAGGAGGCGCACTTAGATCATGAGGGCACAAGCTACCTTGAAGGATATCTCATGGAGGGAAAGGGTATGAGGCTTGGAGTGGGTGTGCACTAAGGCTTTGAGGGTGCACTCTATTGTGAGGAAGATAATTCTTGGAGAGTGCATTTTTTGAGAGCGGGAGATACTTTGTGGCAAAGGGAGTGAAATCATATTCAAGCAAGCAAAGGATTCCAAGAGAGTGCAAGTATGTTTCTAGCATGCACAACCTAAAGGGGGCGCAAGTATACTCTAGCAGGCCCAAATATTCAAAGGAACTCCAAAGCACATCTGAGATGGAGTGTTATTGTATTAGGTTTCCTTGTTCTTATATTTGTTTGTAACACTTGCTTGA
>ML812194.1:26792-40351 GCA_009831015.1 Picea engelmannii
ATATATATATATATATATATATGTAGCTCATTCTTACCGGTTTTCGCCATGGGGGTTTTTCTAGGGTCATGTTGACCAAAAGCATCATGTGTACATTTGTCATGATTTGCTCATTTACTTTCAATTGTAAGTTGTTAAATATATAGGAGGGTATTTGATGCTTTTGAGTTACATGCATGTGCTAATGTATGGTAGCTTAAAACACCTGATTAACTCATTCAAGGAGCAATCTCAAAAGGGAATGAAATCACAAATCAAGGGGTAGTTCTATTACTAAACCAACATACCTGTTTGTTGTCCTAAAAATCACAACAAGATAGTCCTAATAACTTTGGTAAACGTGCCCAATAAGAGGTTGTATTAAATACCTGTTGAGCAGCCCCTAGAAACTCAAAAAATCTTCATGACTCACCAACTAAACACCAATACAAACTCCATTATATTTTCATCATTTAACCATTCAATATAACTTAAGTACAATAAGAAATTCCCACAAATAACACAAAACAATTGAGGAACCTGATATGAAATTTACGAAGGTTTATTCTGATATTTTGTGGAATGAATAAGGTTGTAAATCCTAGAGAATATCCCCACCAACTTCAATAATTAACTCCCAACAATACAAAGTCCTCGTTGCACCCAAATTCGATCTAGATAGGGGAAAGATCAGTCAAGTGACCACTGATTGCGACCCAACAAAGCTCTAATGTGCATGTCTAAAGAAATCAACCACGATGGGTGATATTTGGTCCTCCATAGAAAGAGTTTTGATCCATCACGATATTACCATGTCCAACAAGGAAGAAAAAACTCCCAACAATTGTAATCTCTGTCTAGCAAAAAAAATAATCCACTCAGCCAAGGAGAAACAAACCAAATAGTCACAGAATCGGTCATGTAGGAGATTGATTGTCCCTACTGTTGATAAATTTTCCCCTTGCATCAAAAATGACACCCTTTCACCAATAATATGTCCTTTATTCAAGATAACTTGGTCCCCATAGCCGAGAATCGATTCCAACAGTAAAATAATTCGACCGCTTCACAACAAATGTAACCACCACTTCAAAATTGACCTCCTCAAACCCAAATCACCTTATTCAAACAATAATTTTGTCACTACAAGATAAAACCCACCACACTTGCATAAAATTGACCACCAAAGGATAAACTCTGCTACCAATGAAGCACAATGAAGAAATCTCAGTGATCTTTTCCCAATGACCAGAATTCCTGCAAACAAGAATTTTGTCTCCGCAAGATAAAACCTAGACACACATGCATAAACTCAACCACCAAAGGATAAACTCTGCTACCAATGAAGCACAATGAAGAAATCTGAGTCGACCTCTTCACAACAAATGCAACCACCACTTCAAATTTGACCTCCTCAAGCCCAAATCACCTCCCGTAAACAAGAATTTTGTCATTGCAAGATAAAACCCAACCACACATGCATAAACTCAACCACCAAAGGATAAAATATGCTACCAATGAATAAATATGAGTGATATCTTCCCAATGACCAACTAGGGTGGATAGTCTCACCACCGAAACCAATCTCAAAAACTCTCTAGGGTTTTTCCTCCCAAGAGACAAAGCCAAAAGAACTCTCTCAATTTGATTTTTAGAAAATAACAAGTGAATAATGAAAGAAAGGACGTCATCATTATCCTTTTAACTCTTCGTTGACCCTTTTTGGACTCTTTTACCATTTTAATAAAGTAACATGACTTTATAAACTTAAATACACTTAAAACACCCCTTTTTATTAACCAATTTTTAATGTCGAAAAGTGATTAATTGGATTTTAAGACATTCTCAGATGTCAGAGTCTCATTTTCATCATCTCAACCTCTAGATATTTTCGTCCCGATTCCAGCGATATATTACATGAAGGTATCCCCTCAAAAAGTATGATTCATATAATACCTTTAGTGTATTTATTTAAAGTATGCTCAATAATAACCCAAAATTATAGAAATCGTCGGAATTTCATGGAACCAAGAGAAAATTGTGAAGAAATTATCATGATGATGAAATATGGTGAATAGACTAGTCGGGGCCCCATATAATCCCTCCAAATCATTTGAGCTCATTATTAACCTCATTTTACCCCTATTTTCAGACTAACATAAGCTCATAAGGTTGCCTCCGACTGTAAATCAAGGGAATAAAAAAATGGGGACATTACAATCCTCCCTTCCCAAAGATTGTTTGTCCTCAAGCAATGTCATCACAAACTGACACTCCATCGACTGAACCAGATTGAAACTAAAAATGATACCAAGATCCAAAACCACCCTAGAAGATTGGGAGCATCCTTCGCTTAATGCATCATCTTGCAAGGTACGAACATAAGAGGCCTTCTAAATACTGTTGATAAGTAGAGAAACTCATTCCTGCAAAAACTCGATCAACACCTCAAAGAACTACTCTACTAGGGAACCAATATCATGAAAGAAAAAATTGATCCTCGCCTCTATGTCAGTTGTTGAGAAGTCTAATATCAGAATCTTAGGGTCCCAAGTTAATCTTAGAAAGGGACCACCATGCTGACACCGTGCCACTCTGATCATAATCGTCGACAATCATTTCTAGTCTGCATCCTCCTCTCCTAGAACTCCAAGATGAAATACCAGTAAGGGTTGAACCTACTACCATGAATAGTGGCTTGCATATGCATCTGGATGATTCATAGTATGAAAATCCACTGCCATACTCGATCTCAAATATTAGAAAAGGAATTTTGTCCTGATCTCTAGAAATGACTCCAAGCTGCTAATGGACTCTAAATATATCTCCACTGGATAACTTTGTCACCTCCAAAGAAATAAACGAAAAGTGTGTGAATTGGTTAATCATTGCATACATAATACTTTCCCAATGTGCCCTCAGTAAACCTATGATACAATCTGTCAACATGCTTTTCCCCTCTCACCCTGAAATGGCCAAAGACTGCATCAATCGTGTGTGATGAGTGTGCCCTGACCTGCTCTGTTGACATGTTGTACACTCCCCCATATATCCCAACATGTCATCTATAAAGCCCCTGCTTGTGAACCTCTCTCGGGCCTACCTGGATGATGTGAAACATGTTAGAGATAATGCTTACAACTGTAGTAACTGTGAGTTTCTAGGTTAACTATGAATGTTGTAACTGTGAGTTTCAACTATGACTGTTGTAACTGTGAGTTTCTAAGTTTACTATTTTTAGCTAATCAGATCCACTTTCTTAGGATCTAGATTGCTAGGAGTCAGTGATCTGCATGCTATATATGTAACCTCCATTTATCTATTAAGTAATACAAACTATTCTTTGTGTGTGAATCTTGTGCAATGGCTGCTCTCTCGATTTCTAGGTTGGTATCAGAGCCCCGATGAGCCGAGTTGTCAAATTTTCCAGTATACAAGTGCTACAATGATGGTCAGAAGTGTTTTGACTTTAAATGTGTCGATGGAAAGCTCAAAGAAGAGGGAGAAGAAAGAGCAGAAGTCGTGTGATTGCAGAGTGGGTTTCAGTGCTGAGGAAGACCAAATCAGACAGACAAATGAAAGTTCTAGTGTTGTAACCTTTTGTTATGTTTTGTAATTTGTGATTGTGATATTTGTAATGTAAGAATTAAGGGAGGGTGTTAGAGATAATGCTTACAACTGTAGTAACTGTGAGTTTCTAGGTTAACTATGATTGTTGTAACTGTGAGTTTCAACTATGACTATTGTAACTGTGAGTTTCTAAGTTTACTATTTTTAGCTAATCAGATCCACTTTCTTAGGATCTAGATTTCTAGGAGTCAGTGATCTGCATGCTATATATGTAACCTCCATTTATCTATTAAGTAATACAAACTATTCTTTGTGTGTGAATCTTGTGCAATGGCTGCTCTCTCGATTTCTAAGTAAACAATCTCTACTCATAGCACTGATCTTGAAGGTGATAATACAATAATCCACATGACTTCCCTTGGTGAACCAGACAACCATGATCTATGTAAACTTAATTGACTTTTCAAATGACCACTCCTTCAAGCAACCAATCCTAAGAATCCCAAAAGTAAACTCTAGAAACACTACAGTCCCCAGGTACCTATTGTCATGAATCATACTCAGCCAAGGCATATCAGTGAAGTTAGAACCTACCAATCCATGTATATACTCGATCCTGGGTATTGAAAGGGAGAACCTCCCTCTCCATGAGGAAAATAACTCCACAACTCCTCTCACATCATTGTCGGAATGACATAGATCAATCATTTCCTTGGCTCTGTCGGTCATCATCATCATCTAAAGCGGTTTATCACTCTGATGAATTATGGGATCCCACCACCAAATTGGTTGTCTATCACTCCCAATGCCTGCTGAAATCTCCATTAATCGATCCAACAAAGTCTATATCTCCTCCTTTTCACTCCAGTTGTTGATCACTTGGTCCAAATGAAATACCTCTATATGGCTACAGTGCCACATGTCTCATCCAAATGACTCGGGTAAACCTCCCATGTACTATTGTGTATAATGAGGGCATCAAATAACAACACTAGATACATTTTTCATTACCTACAAGACTCGAAAGTGACTAGTGCGTTTTTCAACCCCAAGGGAATAACCAAGAAATCATAAGGACATCTGGAAGTAGACCTGTGAGTATCCATCTCCCTAGTACTCATCTGGTGATATCCCAAATTACGATATGCTGCTCCCTGAGTCTCATCGATCCTGGGTAACCTCAACTCAATGGTATGCTCGAGGACTCTTTCAGGAGGTCTCCCTGGAAGAAACACCCCAAAACTCCATTGTACACTACTATGTGCCAACAAATACCCCTGCATATTGCTTCATATCATTGAATCGTCATGTACCACCATGTATCCTGTAGGTGCTATTGTATCTACCACTCTATATGAACCTGTATCCCAGAGTGTGTCCATGTCTTTCATGTACATGTCCACCCCATCCAGGTATGTACATGTTTCCTTGAGAGTTGGTCAACAAAGAATGAGCTCAACTATATCCTCCGTAGCCAAGCCTTGAGCCTTTAGTGGGCTCTCTAAAATAAATGGCTCGTGATCCCCACAGTGAAAATCAGGAGCATGGTTAAAACCTTCCTCAAGCACCTAGAACTCTGAATGCTCCTTGTGTGGGATCGTCTCAAGAGGTTCCTCCATCAAATCATGAGTGCCACTCACTTCTTCATGTGTTGCAATTTCCAAAGAAGATGGAGTCATTGTTTTTGTTAATGATGAAGAGTGTGCCAAACTCAGTTGGTAACAAAGCGCTCCTCAACCTCCCTTTTCTTGTCTTCAGTGAAATTAAGAGCAAGGTCACTATCCATGAACAACTGCAAGTAATCATATTTCATCTACTCTAGTGCTTCTTTGATGATGCATAATTGTGAACTAATGACTCTACCTACAACTCATTTTTGTCTCTCCTCCATCTAGGATTTCCAAATAAGATTGTCAATGAACTTATGAGTACCACTTTCCCTTGTCAACACTTGTACAATATACTCATCTTTGACCAATAACTAGTCCTTCAAGTCCTACACTATTGAAGGCCTTTCTTCGTATTCATCATAGTGCCATGGTTTGTCCCACCATTGATTTTTTGTTTTGTTGTCTAATGTAAGAACACTACCCTCATCAAAACCAATCGGATCATTGTTGACCGAAATTGGTCACCTATATTTTCTCGCTTTTGGATTAATAAAAAAAAAATGATATCAGAAGACAAAACAATTTGAACTATTATAAGTTCATTGTGTATCCCTTAGTCTCAGCTTCTCCAGCCATTTTTTGGATCGAAAATCCCAGTCTGTATGATTAATATATCCAAGTTTCTGTCAAGCAGGAAAAAGGGTGCTACTTCTATGTGGAATAAAGCTAATATCTTGGAATTGCATTTAATTTTTTGGGTCCATGACCCGGGTTTTCTTCATTAATTTTCTGGCCCAAGACCCTTAAAACTCTTCTTGTGCCGGGTTCAAAACCCATAAAAATATTCTATGGTATCTCTTGCAAGCACCCATCATACTCTCAACACTCCACACTTCACCTCACTATATTATTCCCTTATTTCCCCCTCATTCCATACTTAACATTATTTCCTCTCCTCTCCCTTTTTCCTCCATGGCAGGCGGACTCACAGACTCCCTTACCTCCTCACTTCTCTCACTCCCTCACCCTGCAAGTCCGTGACCTACATTTCCCACCCCCCTCACTTTCGCTCCCCTCATTTTACCCCTCTCACTTAAACTCTCATCCCACACCCCCTCACCCTCTCCACTCCCTTATCCCTTATCCCACCACTCCACACTTATTTTCTTCTCGAGTCCTTAGTGGACTTGTGGAATCACCCTCACCCTTATTCCATTACCACCCTCATTCCCTCACCCCGTGAGTTTGTTTCCTACAAACTACCCCCCTACTTCACCCTACATCACCCCCTCACCTCTACTCCCCTCATTTTCCCCCTTCCCTAACTACCCTTTCCCCCTCTCTCGTTCACTCTCCCACACAACACATTTCACACTTAATTATTATTTCTCATTATTTAATTGTTAACCTTTAACTTCATTCCATGTTTCAACCATTCCTTGGATCACATGGAAACCTATTTAAGCTATGGAGAGATGACACATTGCAATGTGGAATTATGACATATGGTAATCTGTCATTGGAGACATAAGGTGTATTACTGAGCTATCATATGAAGACACATGGCGTATTTTTATTGGTTACATGTGGCTGATGCCTCAACAATGAATCGGTGTTGACTGGGCATGAGGTGTACAGTGACGGGATTCTAAAATTATTATTTTATTTATTAAATTTTTAAGGATATTGAGCCCTTAAACCTCCATAATCTTCTTTCTTCGTGTTTCTTGTTAAGTGTAGGTTACACTTAAATACCATTATTTGAAAAACACTCCCATGCATGTGGCATAAATTTTAAGAAAAAAAATCGAAATTTTTATGAAGAGAAGCACAAAATTCATCCAAGGGCTAAGATTTTCCCAAGACATCCAATCGACGGTGGTTGAGTCAATATCTTCCAAAAGCCATAATTTGAGCTCCGGGTGTCAGAATCGCACAAACTTTATACTATTGGAAATTTATTTTAATGGATAAAATGATGGTATATGTTTAAAGGGCTGAAAGTTTATATAATTTTCCTGGAAATTAAAATATCAGTCAACTTTATTTTTAATGGGCTCGCGTGACAACTCTACTTCACGAGCTCATACCTTGAGATCCGGGTGACAGATTTGGGAAACATTTATATCGTTGGAAAGAAAAGACGATGAATATCACATATGAAGTGATTTCCATGGATAAAAGGTTGACTATAACTTCCATAAAATTAAAACAGAGTCCCCCTCTTTAAAAGGGAAATTAATTGAATTTTGAAAAATAAAAGTTTATTTAAAAACTTTTATTTAAAAAGGAAAGGGACCCATTTTTAATATACGTATATTAATGATGTAAGTTCATTAATGAGGAATTAATGAGGTTTTAATTAAATATAATACTTCAATAAAATAATTGTATGGGAAATTCAAGAGAGGAAAAACCCTAACTACTCAAGTAGTTAGAAGATCTCATTTTAAAAAGAGAAGAAGGGCTTCATCAAGGGTTCCACAATCAGAATTATTAGAGGGGAAGGGAAAAATCTCGGAGGAATAATAAGGTACAACAATGAATACACAACCAAGATTCTCATCAAGGAAAATAAATCTCCATCTTCTCCACTCTTTCTATTCTTCTACACCATTTCCCATAGCTTTATGCCTGAGTCTCTGAGTTGAGCATAAGTCTGAGTTCTTGAGTGTTCTTTTTGTATTCTTCCAAAACATTTTTCTTATACGATCATGGAGTATTTACATCCATATACATGACTATCAATGCTTTTGTAATGAAGAACGTTTTTCATGAATAAACTTCACAAAGAATTGCTTCGGTGTTGATTTTGATTGTATCTTGTAACTTTGAGTCTTAAGTATGAGGTATTTGAGATTGACCTATCAAATATGTTTTTGATACTGATACTAGTACTCTTTTAAATTCTTTGAGATGATCAAATTATTCTCTCCTATTTCTTGTGAAGAAGACATGGATGCATTTATATATGATTAAGAAGATTGTGTATGTGATGTTGATCACAAAGAAATTATGATGTTGAAGACCTCCTTCAATCTTTTCTTATTGTAAAGAGACTTATTGTTGCACATAAATATTATATTAAGTTATTGGAGAACTATATCATTTCATAAATTCAAGCAATAAAGACCTAGCATTTGCTTCCTAAGCATTCTCTTTATCCAAAATATTCAAGTTATATCTTTTAGCCAAAGATGAGTACCACCTCTCTAAAAACGCAAGAAGATTCATATCCTTGTGAGGTTTTTGTTTCGGTCATGACGAATTCAAGCATCAACATTTTTAGCCACTCCATTGGGGAGACATTTATTTTCAATATATTTGAGGCCCTACTTCATATTATATTGAATAACCAGAAATCTCCATGGCTCAAAGTTTCGAAAAGAATATTCATGAAAATTGTTGTTTGTTTTAAGTATGTTGCACCTTCTTTATAATTTCAAAAAGACCCGAGAAGCACTAAAGATTTGGGAGAATGAACTCCTTGGAAACTCCATTGGAAAGACTCAAAATGAAGAATTGCATTCATGTAATGATGCTCCTTTAAATTCTTCATCAAGCCCATCAATGGTTTTACAAGACTCAACAAAAGAGAGAAATACCGAAAGAAGGAGGTGATTTCATAAAACCCCTTTAAATCTACCTAAATTATATTTTCAAATGCCTGAAATTTCTATTGAAATTATTTCTACATTCTTTGGGGATGCTTCGGAAGATGCAGAGAAACACTTGTTTAATTTTAAAAGTACATGTCATGATTTCAACCTCACTAAAGACAATGTTCCATGTAGATTATTTTTACAAATTATGCAGGGAAAGCAACAACGCAGAAGGTTCTCAGAGCTAGCCTCTCGTGGCCCACTCTACATAAGGATGCTAAGGAATACTACAGAGCCTGCGATGTATGCCAAAGAGTAGAGAAGCCATCGAGAAGAGATGATATTCCTTTAGCACCTCAGTTGACTATACAGTCATTTGAGAAATGGGCTATTGACTTTGTGGGACCTATCATACCACCGGGAAAGTGCACAGGATCTCGATACATTATCACTGCTACAAAATATTTGACTAGATGGGCAGAAGCAAGAGTAGTTAAGGACTGTAGTGCAACTACAACTGCGTGGTTCATATTTGATGATATCATAACCAGATTTTGATGTCCAAAGATCCTTATGAGTGGTCAAGGCACACATTTCATTAACAAAACCATTGAAGCCTTAACTCAGGAGTTCAAAGTTCACCATCAGAAGAGCACACCATACCACCCATAGGAAAATGGTACAGTCGAAGTGATGCAGGAGCATCGCAAGCAGCAAGCAAGCACGGAGACGGAAGTCAGCTGGAAAGCACCGGCGCACATTTTTTGAAATGTTTTGAAGCATTAATGTAATAATTAAGAGAGTGTGTACTTCCATATTGTAAACAGATATTGAGAGATCCGCTCTCATCTGTAATATATAGAGGCATTTATAGGTAGTTAATGTAAGTAGGTAGAATTAAATTCTAGATTAAACAGTTTAGAGGTAGGAGGGAAAACCGACTATAGACAGCATCATCTTGTATCATTTGTAACATTAGCAACATTATCAATTTAGCATAGAGCATAGAGAGGGAAGAAGCGGAGAACTGTGTAGAAGAACCCATGTACAGAAGTTATGAGATGAGTATATGAAGCTTTGATTCAAACTCATGGTGTTCTAATGCTTTCTCTGTATACATGTTGAATGTTATGCTCATGGTTGTTTTACTCTTTCTGTTGTACATTTGCTTTTATGTTGTGTTTGTATGATTTCATGTTGGGTATTTGAAGTCTGAAAGAGTAAAGAAATGAGTTTCAATTGTTTCTCTATCTGAGCAAGAGTTCATGCAAGGAGTGCAGTGGGGCGTCTGCAAGGGGTGCGTTGAAGGGTTCAGAGTTCATCTCTGAAAATCTCAGGAGGGATACCATTGTTCTCATTTCCCGCGGAAGTGCAAGTTAGGCACAGGAGTCGTGCAAGGTGTGCACAGTCAGGTTGGAAGTTCAGAACTCACCAACCCAGGAGAAGGTTGAAGACTACTGTCGCGAGGAGTTGTACAGAGTCAAAAGAACTCAAATACTTAGACATATTTGAGGAAGTGTCGCAAGGAGTGCGTGCAAAAGCCTTTTAGGAGGCTTGAGCTGTGAAAGAAGCTCAGGAGAGTTAGTGCTTGTAACCTATTCAAGGGAAGGTATAAATTAAACCTATTTGAAGGGAGATAGAGCGAATTTGTTTCACAGAGGTCAGTTTCTGGTGAAAGAACATTTGTTCGTTTCGTAGAAATTCACAAAGGAAGAATCAGGTGGTCGAAATTCTCCAAGGGGAAGTTGCGAAGTCCCGAGAGCCGTTAGATCTTGCAGAGGAGTAAGGGGAGTTATGGCAATGGTTTTCCAAAGTATAATCTCAGGAGGGATAGAGTCGTAGGCTTGCCAATGAGGTTCGTTGGATTACTCGTGAACTTTCATTTCAAAGTTCATAGGTTTGAGGGGGTGGAAGAATTCGCATCCAAAGATAGAGGACAACAGAGTGGATAGGTGGCATACTTGTCAACAAGCGGAAGTCAAATTCGGTGACCATTTTGGTAGTTTGTGGGTTGGAGAACCGAAAGCTTAGCATCAGAATTCGTGAAATCATGAAGTCTGAAACCCTGAAAAGGCGGAAAGTTCTGTTGTGGGGCCAATACTGGGAATCATGTTGAAACTCGGCATTTCAGCATTTCGGGAAATAGGAGGTCGAGATATTTGTTTCGGAATTCCCAAAATCGTAAAACGCGGTATAAGTGTGGAGGATAACGAAGCCTACATTTCAGGGAATCGGCGATTCGCGTTTCGAAAGTCGAAGAGTTGAGACACTTGGTAACAAGAGTCACGAAGTCGTGATATCCGAAGTTTCTAAATAGTGAAGGACGTGATCACATAGTGGATTAAATAATTTGAATTGGTGCTTAGCATTTGTGCATGTGGCCTCAATTCATAAGGACATGTGGTGACACCATCATAAGAGTGTTTGATTTCCCCGAAAAGGAATCAAAGAGTCAGTTAGACTCAAAGGGAAAAAGAAGAGCGATCCTGAGCGGACCTTAACCTGAGGGTTGGGGGTCTGCACCACAAATCTTTCGATACAATCTTGGAGACAATGCTGACTAATATTTGCAGTGTTAACAGAGATGACTGGGATTTGAGAATTCCAGCAGTGTTATGGGCTTATCGAACTACTTGCAAAAAGTTAACAATGCAAACTCCCTTTAAGTTAGTTTATGGCTTAGAAGCAGTGGTACCTATGTTATACTTGGTTCCTAGTCTTAGAATTGCAGCATTTATAGGTATGGATGACACCGACATTGTTCAATACATGCTCACGCAGTTGATGAAACTAGAGGAAGACAGGTTCATTGCAGGATTTCATCAACATGTGCAAAAAGAAGGAGAAAAAGCTTACCATGACATACACATCAAGAAGAAAAAATTTAAACAAGGAGATTTGGTAATTTTATATGACACCAAGTTCATGAAGCATCCAGTAAATTTCAGGCCACATTGACTTGGGCCATTCGAGGTTGCATGTGTTACAGAAGGTGGAGTTGCGCAGTTGAAGACTCTTAATGGAGAATGGAAGGATGGTTTAGTGAATGGGAGCCGGCTGAAGTTGTATTGTGACAACCAGTTTCCTTGCAGCTCTTACTAAAAGAAATGAAAGAAGGGTTTAGGTACCAGGTATAGTTGAAATTGGGTACTATACACAGAAAAGACAGTATGCACGAGATAAGGAGCGACAGAGCAGAAAGAAAAGGCTACTCTACGGAATCTGTAGTCGAAGCAATACAGGAGGCTCAACCCTGCAGTGAATCAGGACGAGTCACATGTGAGTGTTGGGGGATTGTTGGTCCTTGGTCATGTACTAAGGAAGAAATCAAATATTAAATAAGAGGAAAGACAAAGTATGAAGTACGCGGAAGGCACACAAACTGAGGAGGGGTCGAAGTGCTTAAAGAATCATAAAAGAAGGAGCAAAGTAAGGGAAAGCAATCTGTTGGAAGAGAATATCAAGGAGGAAAAAGAAACAAAGAGGATAGATCATGGAAAATTCACCAAGCAGAAGAGGACACCAATGGGTGCTTTGGAGCACCTCACGGAGAAGAAGGAAGAACAGGGCAGCAAATCCCTTAAAATGCGGGTTATGTGGACCTGGGGTTTTGGCACCTAGGCTTTGGTATAGGGTTGTCTAAGAGCCATGGAATGTATAAAAATAGGTCTAGAAGAGTGGAGAGGGGTTGGTGATAGAAATATTGAGATATATAAGTGTTTCAATTTTAGAGAATTCTTGTATTCTGGATCTTCAGCTGGGTGCGAAGATCAACCTTGAAGCTAGGTGTGCAACGAGGGGAAATAAGGAGGAAGAGAGAGAAGGATATGCAGCTAAGTGCGTATATAGAAATGTATGTTTTCATCTATTATATCAAGAAACACAGTTATGTGGACGTATCCCTAGGGAGAGGGTGAACACATAAATCTTGTTGTTCTTTGTGGTTGATGTTGTGTTATTTGTTATCTGTTATATTGTTGTTGCATGGTTTTTTTCACCATTAAAGATAGGAGGTATAAACTAACTTCGCGAGGCTAGGTATAAGACTGTTAAAGAACCTCTAGGTTATATTGTGTTGTTGTTCTGGAATCATTTTGCATTTCCACTGGTTGTAGACACCTGTGTCCTGCATTCCCCTTATTGCTACTTCAGGTGAGACTTCATCTGCTTCACAGGTGTTGCCGAAAGGGCCAGTACTTATGGTTTGTTGGTGCATTGTTAAGAGTTGAACCCTGGGTATGCCCTTGTGCCAACAGGGTCCTTCCGAACGGATCTCGTTCGCTCATCTTTCCAAACGAAAGGATATTCCCTTTCGAGACTTAAATCTCACTATCCTTCCCGAGTTTCATTAGTTCTGGAGGACTTAGGAACAGGCGTGCACTTTGCACTCTTTCTCCTGAGATTAACAAACTCCTTTTTCTCGGGAGACTCAAAACAACTGGGAGTATGGACATGCATATGGGGAAACTATGTCCAAGGTCGACGAACTCACAGTTCATTTGTTGTTAAGAACCAAACATCAATATAGCATATAAAAACCTCAGGAAAAGTACTCAACGCCTTGAAAAAAAGATAATTTCAGATAATAAGCCTCTTCGAGGGGGCAAACTCCTTTTACCCCACTTAAATGTTCAAGTACCATATGATTCAAAATTAAAATGTCTCCTTGGTATATATAGGAGACTAGGAGGTATAATTACAAATAATGGCTTAAAGCCGACATAATTAAAATAACATTACTAATCTAAATTACAACTAATGGCCTAAAGCCGACATAATTAAAATAGCATTACTAATC
>ML812194.1:45699-67574 GCA_009831015.1 Picea engelmannii
TAATGGCTTAAAGCCGACATAATTAAAATAACATTACTAATCTAAATTACAACTAATGGCCTAAAGCTGACATAAATAAAATAGCATTACTAATCTAATATGCCCCAATTAAGGGGTAATGAGCCAATATTAGGGCTTAACATCTGTTTAAACTTGAGCCACTACAGGGCTTAAGAATTTACATATATACAAACCATATAGTTCCTTACTTGCTTAACCACACAATCAAGCAAAGATAAAGGGATACAATCTAGTCATCAGGCAAACATGCACATCCCTACAACATTCATAGGATATCCAACTTTAATTTACAGTTACTGTTCAATTACACAGGATATGAGAATACTTATCTATTACAGGTTGCAGCCAACTAACTGACTATGGGTGTCCGCATTTCCGCCCAACCATAGGCTCAAAGGCATTTATTCTTAGCGCTCTGTCCACCCCCGTGCCAAGCCATGATATCACTAGGGAATTTATGTCAATTCTCAAAGGTCCTTTTCTTTCATAGCTTCTGCGAGGCTTATCAGATGTTTCCTTAGCATCAGCATCATGGCCTTCTTCTCAGGTCTCGTTCTCCGCTAGAGAGATCCCTATGTTCTCTTCTCTTCCCTTCCCTTTTTTTTTATTTTCATTCCTTGCATGCACATCCTTCCTTGGGGATATTATCCTTCCTATCTTGTTCCTTCTGTTAGAAGGAGACTCAGGTTAGTCAGGGTCTGCAAGACCTTGTGGTACTTTGGGCTGACCTTTTGAAGCTAGACCATGCTTCCATTCATGGGGGTGGTTTATGGTTCAACCACCAGTCCTTTCTTCATTAATTGATTCCTCCTTGAGAATTGGAGGAGGTTTGTTATCCTCAACAAGGGAAATTCAGGGTCATTCCATATAATGAACCCTCTCTTATCATTTTCACATTCTTTCCTCTAGTGATATCATGGCCAATAATTTCAAGGCTTCGCCCCCACAGTCAATTGTTTACAATTCAAACAATAATACATTTACATTGTTCTCATGCCATAACATGGTGATTATGATTACTGATTAATTAGAATCTGCGGGAAACATGGGTGTTCCAATCCAATAGTGTTTACAATTGGTCTAAAATGGATTTCCTCTTTGTGAATATTTGGCAATCCATATATACATGGAACTATCAGGTCTTTTGGCACAAGCTTATCCTTCACTTCATTGTCTAGAGATGAGTTCTTGATTGCTTGAGGCACCTTTTTTATAATCTTACTACTTGGATCAATAGTAAGTATTTTGTAGCTATTGCTTTCTATTATATGTTCCAACATATTTCAGTCATAGTTCATGGTGTTGAAAAGTATTGTGGCATTCCCCTTGTCAGCCTTGAGAATCTTAATGTTTTCATTCTTTTTGAGTTACATCAAGGCTACAATTTCATTCATGTTAATATTCCTCCTCAACAACTTAGCTTTGAATTTGATTATCACAACACATTAATGTTTGATCTCCTCACAAATATTAGCAGGAAAATTTTTAACAAAGGACCCAATCTGGCTTATTAGATCCTCAATGGGGATTCTTTTAGGAATTATTGTGAAATTTAAGCCATATTCCAATACCCCCTAGGTGGAATTATCCATTGACTTGATAAATTCACCGTGTTTGTTTTTTGTTTGTTTTTTTATCATCTCTACTCTATATTTTTCAGTCTTTGAATTTCTTGACCTATTTTCTCGCAGTATCTTCCAATGTCTTTTCATTCTTGAAGTCAATAATTACATCTACCTTATTCCATATATCACTGCGAAAATGGATATTATTTGGATTTGTCTCCATAGTTGGGTATATACTTTATATCAAGGGAAAATTAATTAAAGGTGTTTGAGTCACCCTTGTTCAATGAGGAAGAATTTTTAGTAACTTATAATTGAAGAAGTAATTTCAGACACACATAGATCCCTAGTATAATAAAAGGTGTTATAACAAAAGACTAACTCCACTTAACAAGGCAAGATAAAGAGTTATTCTCAACTCAAAGAAAAGAGTAACTTCCTTGATCAATAAAATGGTACATTTGGCATCAAGCCAAAGAAACATTTCCATGCTTGGAAGTTGATGTGGAACATCAACGTCAAAGAGTGGAGATTTGATTTGAACTAGATCTTTAAGGTACTGCTATGAGTTGTTGAGATTTGGGTACCTCGGAAAGTGGTCCCCTTGTGTTTGTGAGTCTCTAAACACAAAGGGGGAGACTATTGCCCTTATACCTTTACTTTATGTTCTAATTTCACATTGATTTTATTCACTTAAGTCATAAAGTGAAATTTGCCACTTAAGTCATAAAGTGACAATTAATTCACAAGTGGGTGAATTAATAGACATAAAGCAAGCTATGGAAACTTAAGTAAAGTGAGTTTCTAAGTGATATTTATGAGAAGTGATCTCACCCATTGATTAGACTTGGCTAGATCTAATCTAAGCCATTGATCTTTTAGGTTTTGCCTAAGGAAGGCTAAAGGAGGCTAAAGGGTAAGGAAAAGATTCATTCTTCACTTGTTCACTTGGAGATTAGAGTGGAGAGGAGAGGAATAGAAGAATGGGGATTTCAAGGGGAAAATGAGGCGCACTTAGAGCATGAGGGCGCAAGATACCTTGAAGGATATTTCATGGAGGGAAAGGGTATGAGGCTTGGAGTGGGTGCGCACTAAGGCTTTGAGGGTGCACTCTATTGTGAGGAAGATAATTCTTGGAGAGTGGATTGTTTGAGAGGGGGAGATACTTGGTGGCAAAGGGAGTGAAAGCATATTCAAGAAAGAAAATGATTCCAAGAGAGCGCAAGTATGGTTCTAGCATGCACAAGCTAAAGTGGGAGCAAGTATACTCTAGCAGGTCCAAAGATTCAGAGGAACTCCAAAGCACTTCTGAGATGGAGTGCTATTGTATCAGGTTCCCTTGTTCTTATCTTTATTTGTAACACTTGCTTGAGATCCATATATATATATATATAGCTCATTCTTATTGGTTTTCCCCATGGGGGTTGTTCCAGGGTCATGTTGACCAAAACCATCATGTGTACATTTGTCATGGTTTGCTCATTTACTTTCAATTGTAAGTTGTTAAATATCTAGGAGGGTATTTGATGTTTTTGAGTTACATGTGTTGTAACAGATTTTGAAAATTGCTCTACTCAATGTTTTCATCCCAAATGTGTTTGAGGATCACATCTTATTTCTAAATTATCTATAACTTGCATCAGATTTGTTGAAGGACTTGTAGGGCCTTTTGGGAAGAAAGTTTGTGTTCTGAGGTCTCTCACTGTAAGTATGACATCTCTATTTTAAATGCGGCACAATAACACTTGCAATATGCAGATGCTTCTAATATGTCATTATTTCCACAAAGGAAAACAATGGTGTAGACCACAAGGATTTGAATGAGGAAAGGCTCATGACTACTTCATCCAGTTGTTTTTGGAATCTTTGAACTTTGCCTCCGCTACCTCTTGAGTTTTGGCCAAGTGTCCTTTCATGTTGGAGGATCTATTTCTGTTGGTAGTAGAGGATTTTATTTCGGAGCATTTGAACCTGTTAAACAAACAAAAAGGAAATCACCTTATCAAGAAAGAGGCCTACAGGATAAGAAGCGTTATAAAAGAGATTATGCATGGAGAAGAGCTCTTGTCAAAGGCTTCAAATATTTTAATGGAGTTGTTTTGGCATACTCAACATCGTGGTCATGTACTGGAGGCAATATTGATTCTAGAGTTCAGCTTGTCAATCAGGAGGTATATTTGGCAATACAGGCTTTTGCTTATCCACTTGTACACATATTGGGCGGCCACTGCATCAACATTTGAATGGTACAGAAGTTTGGAAATCAAGAACATAATGCAAGAGTCAATGTCGCATCAAATGTTTCCCCGTTGTTGTCGTCGCCTCTTTAGTCTGAATTAAACAGTATCATGAAAGAATACCTAAAGTTCCATGAAGATTACATGAACGAAGCAGTAGATCTTACATTTTTGGCTTATCGTCATTGTAATTACTCCAAAGTGGTGGAATTTGTGAAACACAGGATCCGCCTGGCTTCTCGAGGACAAACAGAGTAGACATACTACAGCCATGGCCACCAGAGTCCTGAGCCTCTCTATTGTTAATGTGTTGATTATGTTTTCTCTTAATACAGAAAATATTTGTGGAAGCGCAGAAGAAGTAGAGTGGTATCCGCCTCCTATCTGCAACTGGACCGCTAACTATACAAAAGACAGTAAGTTTGTGAGCAATGTGAATGCAACGTTGAGTAGTCTTCGTCTGGACAACGTTGAGGACACATCCTAGAGCAGGTTTAAAATTTCAGAGCATGGTCAAAGTCCTAACCAAGTATATTCCATCATCCAATGCAGGGGATATGCCACCGTCGACCAATGCTATAATTGTTCACAGCAAGCAAAAATTGCAGTTCTACAGGATTGTGCAAATTACATTGGTAGTAGAGTTTGGTCCAAGTTCTGCTTCTTACGTTATAATGCTTTTGTCCAGTTTGGCATCTAATATTTCGTCTGGATCTTCAAGGAATGGATACGCTTCCAACACAACTGTAGACACCTCGTTTCGCCATATCTACGGTATGGCCCAGTGCTGGAGAGATATATCCCTCAACGACTGCAATACGTGTCTTTCAACAACAATTGATATATTGTTCCAATATAACGACACAGGATCTGGAGCTCGGGGTTTGACGGGAAATTGCATTGTTCAATATGATTCGATATCTTTCTTTAGCGATCATCCATACCCCACTTGTCAAAATGATTAGTAGTGGTTCAAAGAAGCTGGCAGAGCATCTGGCAGTCACAGAGTTCCGAGAAGGAAATCCATTTCATATTTCCCGAAACAAAAAGAAATTTATTTTAGATTAATTCTTGTAAACATTGAGATGTAACGGATTTAGGGATGTGATTAGTTAAATAATCGTTGGGAGGAGGCTGAAAGAGGGGCGAGCTGGGGAAAAAACCTCTTTTGAAGAGGGGCTCCTTTTGTAAGCCGAATTATTTTGTAAACCTGGAATGGATTAATACAGATGACGTCTTCACTTGATGTTGTGAGATTCATCACGGTCGATTCTTTCAGTATGTTCTTTCTGTTTTCATTGTCATATTGTCTATCTCTTCCTTTTTCAACTGAGTTAAAATTTCTTTGGAATTCATTTTATATGCTCCTTACACACAGTTGATATATATGTGTTGCGTTTCTATGGTGACTGGTCAGAATTCACTCAAGATAAGTGCTCTGCATCTAGTTATCAGCCTTCGGTCTTTTTCCTCTAAAGTTGTAGTGAAAATTCATCCTTGATAGATGCTTTCACTGTGATGGCCTTTTCTTTTCTTTTTCTACTACCGCATCATGATTATCAATTGATGAAAGATAGACTTACTTTGCCTCACTTTCTGTAAGTTATACGATCACTGTTGTTATATCCTTTCTTCGGTTTTCACTTGACTCCATGCCCAATGGATTGTTTCCCTGGTCCAACCCCCAAACTTTAAAAATCCAGAACTATCATTTACCCATAAATCTGCCCACCTTTTTACGCTTACTGGAGATCATATTGTGACATTATCCCAGAGATCCCTCTCAGGTTGGGAGGGGCAGCTTCCAATCCAAAGTGGTTCGAGGTTGCCTCGGGATTGATTTGCATGCAACCCAATTTCAGTTCTGAGTGACAACAACATGCATGTGCTAATGTATGGTAGCTTAAACTACTTGATTAACCCATTCAAGGAGCAATCTCAAAAGGCAATGAAATCACAAATCAAGGGGTAGTTTTGTTACTAAAGCAATAGACCTGTTTGTTGTCCAAAAAACAACAACAATACAGTCCTAAAAACTTTGGTAAACGTGCCCAATAAGAGGTTGTATGAAAGACCTGTTGAGCAGCCCCTAGAAACTCAAAAACTATTCATAACTCACCAATGGAACACCAATACAAACTCCACTATATTTGCATCATTTAACCATTCAATATAACTTAAGTACAATAAGAAATTTTCACAAATAAAACAAAAAACAAATGAGGAACCTGATATGAAATTTAGGAAGGTTTATTCTGATATTTTGTGGAATGAATAAGGTTGTAAATGCTATAGAATATGCCCACCAACTTCAGTAATTAACTCCCAACAATACGAAGTCCTCGTTGCACCCAAAATTGATCTAGATAGGGGAAATATCAGTCATGTGACCACTAATTTCGACCCAACAAAGCTCTAATGTGCATGGCTAAAGAAATCAACCACAATGGGTGATATTTGGTCCTCCATAGCAAGATTTTTTATCCATCATAATAGTACCATGTCCAACAAGGAATAAACAACTCCCAACAATTGTAATCTTTGTCTAGCAGCAAAAATAATCTACCCATCCAAGGAGAAACAAACCCAATAGTCACAGAATCGGTCATGTAGGAGATTGATTGTCCCTACTCTTGATAATTTTTCCCCTTGCAGCAAAAATGACCCCCTTTCACCAAGAATATGTCCTTTATTCAATATAACTCGGTCCCCATAGCCAAGAATCGATTCCAACAGTAAAATAATTCGACCTCTTCACAACAAATGCAACCACCACTTCAAAATTGACCTCCTCAAACCCAAATCACCTTATTCAAACAAGAATTTTGTTGTTGTAAGATAAAACCCAGCCACACTTGCATAAACTCGACCACCAAAGGATAAACTTTGCTACCAATGAAGCACAATGAATAAATCTCAGTGATCTTTTCCCAATGACCAGAATTTCTGCAAACAAGAATTTTGTCGCCGCAAGATAAAACCTAGCCACACATGCATAAACTCAACCACCAAAGGATAAACTCTGCTACCAATGAAGCACAATGAAAAAATCAGAGTCGACCTCTTCACAACAAATGCAACCACCACATCAAATTCGACCTACTCAAACCCAAATCACCTCCCGCAAACAAGAATTTTGTCATCGCGACATAAAACCTAACCACACATGCATAAAATCATCCACCAAAGGATAAAATATGCTACCAATGAATCACAATGAATAAATATGAGTGATGTCTTCCCAATGACCATCTAGGGTGGATAGTCTCACCACCGAAACCAATCTCAAAAACTCTCTAGGGTTTTTCCTCCCAAGAGCCAAAGCCAAAAGAGCTCTCTCAATTCGATTTTTAGAAAATAACAAGTGAATAATGAAAGAAAGGATGTCATCATTATCCTTTTAACTCTTCGTTGACCCTTTTTGGACTCTTTTACCATTTTAATAATGTAACGTGACTTTATAAACTTAAATACACTAAAAACAACCATTTTTATTAACCCATTTTTAGTGTCGGAAAGTGATTAATTGGATTTTCATCATCCCAACCTCTAGATATTTTCATCTCGGTTCCAACGAGCTATTACAAGAAGGTATCTCCTCAAAAAGTATGATTCATATAATACCTTTAGTGTATTTATTTAAAGTATGCTCAATAATAACCCAAAATTACAGAAATCATCGGAATTTCACGGAACCAAGAGAAAATTGTGAAGAAATTATCCTGATGATGAAATATGGTGAATATACTAGTCGGGGCCCCATATAATCCCTCCAAATCGTTTTATCTCATTATTAACCTCATTTTACCCTTATGTTCAGACTGACATAAGCTCATAAGCTTGCCTCTGACTGTAAATCAAGGGAATCCAAAAATGGGGACATTACAATCCTCCCTTCCTAAAGATTGTTTGTCCTCAAGCAATGCCATCACAAACTGACACTCCATCGACTGAACCAGATTGAAACTAAAAATGATACCAAGATCCAAAACCACCCTGGAAGATTGGAAGCATCCTTCGCTTAATGCATGGTCTTGTAAGGTATGAACATAAGAGGCCTCCTAAATACTGTTGATAAGTAGAGAAACTCAATCCTGCAAAAACTTGATCAACACCTCGAAGAACTACTCTACTAGGGAACCAATATCATGAAAGAAAAAACTGATCCTCGCCTTTATGTCAGTTGTTGAGCAGTCTAATATCAGAATCTTGGGGTCCCAAGCTAACCTCAGAAAGGGACCACCATGCTGACGTCATGCCACTCTGATCATAATCGTCGACAATCATGTCCAGTCTACATCCTCCTCTCCTGGAACTCCAAGTTGAAATACCAATAAGGGTTGAACATACTACCATGAATAGTGGCTTGCATATGCATCTGGGTGAAGTCACAGTATGCAAATCCACTACCATACTCGATCTCGAATATCAGAAAAGGAATTTTGTCCTGATCACTAGAAATGAATCCAAGCTACTCATGGGCTCTAAATATATCTCCACTTGATAACTTTGTCACCTCCAAAGAAATAAACGAAAAGTGTGTGAATTGGTTAATCATTGCATACATAACATTTTCCCAATGTGCCCTTTGTAAACCTATGATACAATCTGTCAACATGCTTTTCCCCTCTCACCCTGAAATGGCCAAAAACTGCATCAATCATGTGTGATGAGTGTGCCCCAACCTGCTCTGTTGACATGTCGTACACTCCCACATATCTCCCAACACGTCATTCGTAAAGCTCCTCCTTGTGAACCTCTCTCGGGCCTACCTGGATGATGTGAAACACTCTCTACTCATAGCACTAATCTGGAAGGTGATAATACAATAATCCACATGACATCCCTTGGTGAACCAGAAAACCATGATCTATGTAAACTCGATCGACTTTTTGGATGACCACTCCTTCAAGAAAACAATCCTAAGCATCCCAAAAGTAAACTCTGGAAACACTGCAGTCCCCAGGTACCTATTGTCATGAATCATACTCAGCCAAGGCATTTCAGTGAAGTTAGAACCTACCAATCCATGTCTATACTCGATCATGGGTATCGTGAGGGAGAACCTACCTCTCCATATGGAAATTAAATCCACAACTCCTCTCACATCATCGTCGGAATGACATAGATCAATCATTGCCTTGGCTTTGTCGGTCATCATCATCGTCTAAAGTGGTTTATCACTCTAATGAATTATGGGATCCCACCACCAAATTGGATGTCTATCACTCCCAATGCCTGCTAAAATCTTCGTGAATCGATCCAACAAAGTCTATATCTCCTCCTTTTCTCTCTAGCTATTGATCACTTGGTCCAAATGAAATACCTCTATATGGTTACAGTGCCACATGTCTCATCCAAATGACTCGGGTAAACCTCCCATGTACTATTGTGTATAATGAGGGCATCAAATAACAACACTAGATGCCTTTGCCATTACCTGCAAAACTGGAAAGTGACTAGTGCGTTGTTCAACCCCAAGGGCATAACCAAGCAATCATAAGGAAGTCTGGAAGAAGACCTGTGAGTATCCTTCTCCCTAGTACTCATCTGGTGATATCCCAAATTAAGATATGTTTCTCCCTGAGGCTCATGGATCCTGGGTAACCTCAACTCAATGGTATGCTCGAGGACTCTGTCGGGAGGTCTCCCTGGAAGAAACACCCCAAAACTCCATTGTAGACTATTGTGTGCCAATAAATACCCCTCATACTGCTTCATATCATTGAATCATCATGTACCATCATGTATCCTATAGGCGCTATTGTATCTACCACTCTATCTGAACTTGTATCCCAGAGTGTGCCCATGTCTTTCATGTACCTGTCCACCCCATCTAGGTATGTACATGTTTCCTTGTGAGTTGGTCAACAAAGAATGAGCTCAACTATATCCTCCATAGCCAAGCCTTGAGCCTTTAGTGGGCTCTCTAAAATAAATGGCCTGTAATCCCCACAGTGAAAATCAGGAGCATGGTCAAAACCCTCCTCAAGCACCTAGAACTTTGAATGCTCCTTGTGCGGGATCGTCTCAAGAGGCTCCTTCATCAAATCATGAGTGCCACTCACTTCTTCATGTGTCACAATTTCCAAAGAAGATGGACTCATTGTTTTTGTTAATGATGAAGAGTGTGCCAAACTCAGCTGGTAACGAAGTGCTCCTCAACCTCCCTTTCCTTGTCTTCAACGAACTTAAGAGCAAGGTCCCTATCCATGAACAACTGCAAGTAATCAGATTTCATCTGCTCTAGTGCTTATTTGATGATGCATAATTGTGCACTAATGACTCTACCTACAACTCATTTTTGTCTCTCCTCCATCTATAATTTCCCAATAAGATCGTCAATGAATTTATGAGTACCACTTTCCCTCGTCAACACTTGTACAATATACTCTTTGACCAATAACTGGTCCTTCAAGTCCTAAAATGTTGAACGCCTTTCTTCATATTCATCATAGTGGCATGGGTTGTCCCACCATTAATTTTTTGTTTTGTTGTCTAATGTAAGAACACTACCCTCATCAAAACCAATTGGATCATTATTGACCGAAATTGGTCACCTATATTTTCCTGCTCTTGGATTAATAAAAAAAAATGATATCAAAAGACAAAACATTTTGAACTATTATAAGTTCATTGTGTATCCCTTAGCCTTAGCTTCTCCAGGCATTTTTTGGATCAAAAATCTAAGTTTGTATGCTTAAGATATCCAAGTTTCTGTCAAGCAGGCAAAAGGGTGCTACTTCTATGTGGAATAAAGCTAATCTCTTGGAATTACATTTAATTTTTTGGGTCCATGACCCTGGTTTTCTTCATTAATTTTCTGGCCCAAGACCCTTAAAAATCTTCTTGTGTCATGTTCAAAACCCATAAAAATATTCTATGGTATCTCTTGCAAGCACCCATCATACTCTCAACACTCCACACTTCACCTCACTATACTCTTCCCTTATTTCCCCCTCATTCCATACTTAACGTTGTTTCCTCTCCTCTCCCAATTTCTTCCATGGCAGACGGACTCACAGACTCCCTTACCTCCTCACTTCCCTCACTCCCTCACCCTGCAAGTCCATGACCTACATTTCCCACCCCCGTCACTTTACCCCCCTCACTTAAACTCTCATCCCACACCCCCTCACTCTCTCCACTCCCTTATCCCTTATCCCACCACTCCACACTTATTTTTTTCTCGAGTCCTTAGTGGACTTGTGGAATCACCCTCACCCATATTCCATTACCCCCCTCATTCCCTCACCCCGCAAGTCTATTGCCTACAAACTACCTCATTAATACACAAGAAGATTCCATCCTTGTAATAGATGATGAAAAGCCTCAAGAGCCTTTGCAACAAGAACAATTGGTGGAAGAAATGAAACTTGAGAAAAATGATGAACAAGATGGCCATTACATGAAGGAAAAATATTTTCAAGACATTATTGATGAATCAAGAATCTTGGATGTGGACAGTGATAATGAGGGAAATGAAAGAATGTTACGATTGTAAACTCTCCATCCAATCAAAGACAATAATATTTTTGAGCAGCCAAGAATTGATTTCATTTAATTATGGTTCCAAAGAATTGTTGGAGAAGCAACACAATCAGGTCCTCAGTACACCATGTTCAATCTTTCTCCAGTACAAATTGAGAGTAACCTTGACTCAATGGTACAAGTTTCAATATGTTCCATAATAATGGAGTTCATTCCACAGATCATATCAATGCTTGAATGGATCCACTAGGAATATACCTACACTTGAGGTGCCTCTTTCTTCCAAGTAAGATAAGGTAGGTAGATCATGTATGTACATATTTTGTTTCTTCAGTTCAAGTTTGCACAATAAGGTAGTCTTTATATTGAAATTTGAAGATAAATCCATGAAAGAGGAAGAATTGCAGGAATCTATTTTGAATATGACTCCATAGCCTAATGGAGAAGGTAGCTAGTCTTGATATTCTGGTATTCTCAACAACCCATAGGGGGTTATTGTCCCATAGTTGTAGCCAGTTGTTGACCAAAAATCGTCACCTATATATTCCTACTCTTGGATTAATAAAAAAAAATGGTATCGGAAGACGAAAATTTTTGAACTATTATAAGTTCATTGTGTAGCCCTCGGTCTTAGCTTCGCCACACATTTTTCGGATTAAAAATCATAGTTCGTATGCTTAATATATTCAATTTTCCATCCAACAGGAAAATAGGTGCTACTTCTATGTAAAATAAAGCTAATCTCTTGGAATTGCATTTAAATTTTTGGGTCCATGACCCTAGTTTTCTTCATTAATTTTTGGGCCCAAGACCTTTAAATATATTCTTGTGTTGGGTTTAAAACCCATAAAAGTATTCTATGGTATCTCTCGCGAGAACATGTCATACTCTACACACTCCACACTTCACCTCACTATACTCTCCCATTATTTCCCCCTCATTCCATACTTAACTTTATTTCCTCTCCTCTCCCTTTTTCGTCCATGGCAAGCGGACTCACAGACTCCCTTACCCCCTCACTTCCCTCACTCCCTCACCCCGCAATTCCGTGACCTACATTTATCACCCCCCTCACTTCTTCTCCCCTCATTTTACCCCCCTCACTTAAACTTTCATCCCACACCCCCTCACCCTCGCCACTCCCTTATCCCACCACTCCACACTTAGTTTTTTCTCGAGTCCTTAGCGGACTCACCCTCACCCATATTCACTTACCCCCCTCATTCCCTCACCCCGCAATTCCATGACCTGCATTTCCCGCCACCATCACTTCCGCTCCCCTCNACCCCCCTCACTTAAACTCTCATCCCACACCCCCTCACCCTCTCCACTCCCTTATCCCACCACTTCACACTTAGTTTTTTCTTGAGTCCTTAGCGAACTCATGGACTCACCCTCACCCATATTCCCTTACCCCCCTCATTCCCTCACCCCGCGAGTCCATTGCCTACAAAATACATCCCCCCTTACCTCACCCTACGTCACCCTCTCACCTTTGCTCCCCTCATTTCCCCCCTTCCCTAACTACCCTTTCCCCCTCTCTCGTTCACTCTCCCACACTTAACACATTTCACACTTAATTATTATTTCTCATTATTTAATTTTTAACCTTTAACTTCATGCCATGTTTCAACCATTCCTTGGATCACATGGAAACTTGTTTAAGCTATGGAGAGATGACACATGGAAGCATGGAGTTATGACATATGGCAGTCTGCCATTGGAGACATGTGGTGTATTACTGAGTTAGCATATGAAGACACATGGAAGCATATGGTTGGTGACACATGGTGTATTTTCATTGGTTACATGTGGGTGATGACTCAACAATGACTCAGTATTGATTGGGCATGAGGTGGATAGTGATGAGATTCTAAAATTATTATTTTATTTGTTAATTTTCTAAGGGAGGTCGAGCCCTTAAACCTCCACAACCTTCTCTCTTCATGTTTCTTGTTAATTGTATGTTACACTTAAATTTATATAACATTATTTAAAAATCACTCCCATGCATGTGGGATAAATTTTAAGAAGAAAATTCGAAATTTTTATGAAGAGAAGCACGAAATTCATCTAAAGGATGAGAATTGCCCAAGACATCCAATTGATGGTGGCTGAGTCAGGATCTTCCAGAAGCCATAACTTGATCTCCAGGTGTTGGAATCACACAAAATTTATACCATTGGAAAGGTATTTCAATGAAGAAGACGTTAGTACAAGTTTAAAGGGATGAAAGTTGATATATTTTTTCTAGAAATTAAAATATCAGTCAACTTCAATTTTAATGGGTCTACATAACAACTCAACTTCACGAGCTCATATCTTGAGATCCGGGTGACGGATTTGGGAAACATTTATATCGTTGGAAATATAAGACGATGAATATCACATATGAAGTAATTTCCATAGCTAAAAGGTTGACTATAACTTCCAGAAAATTAAAACACAGTCCCCCTCTTTAAAATTTTGGAAAATAAAAGTTTATTTACAAAAAAATTATTAAAAAAGGAAAGGGGCCCATTTTGAATATGTGTATATTAGTGATGGAATATCATTAATTAGGGATTAGTGAGGTTTTAATTAAAAATAATACTTCAATAAAATAATTGTACGGGAAATTCAAGAGAGGAAAAACCCTAACTACTCAAGTAGTTAGAAGATCTCATTTTAAAAAGAGAAGAAGGGCTTCATCAAGGGTTCCACAATCAAAATTATCAAAGGGGAATGGTAGAATATCAGAGGAAGAAGAAGGTACAACCATGAATACACAATCAAGCTTATGATCAAGGAAAATAAATCTCCATCTTCTCCACGCTTTCTATTCTTCTACACTTTTTCTCATAGCTTTATGCTTGAGTCTTTGAGTTGGGCACACGGCTGAGTTCTTGAGTTTTCTTCTTGTATTCTTCCAAACAACATTTCTTGTATGATCATGGAGTATTTACAACCATATACATGATTGTCAATTTTTTTGTAATGAAGAACATTTTTCATGAATAAACTCCACAGAGAATTTCTTCGAGGTTGATTTCGATTGTATCTTGTAACTTTGAGTCTTAAGGATGAGGCATTTGAGATTGAACTATCAAATTATTTTTTTGATATTGATAGTAGTACTCTTTTAAAATCCTTTAAGATGATCAAATTATTCTCGCCTATTTCTTGTGAAGAAGACATGGATGCATTTATATATGATTAAGACGATTGTGTATGTGATGATGATCACAAAGAAATTATGACGTAGAAGCCCTCCTCCAATCTTTTCTTATTGTACAGAGACTTCTTGTTGCACATAAAGATTATATTAAGTTATTGGAGAACCATATCATTTCATAAAGTCAATCAATAAATACCTAGGCTTTGCTTCCTAAGCATTCTCCTAATCCAAGATATTCAAGTTATATCTTTTAGCCAAAGAGGAGTACCACCTCTCTAAAAATGTAGGAGGATTCATATCCTCACGAAGTTTTTGTTTCAGTCCTGGTGGATTCAAGCATCAACAATCACTAGATGATACCATGCAATCTCCAAAAGTTGGGATAACATCATGATCAAACACTGCTTCATCAAGGAAACCTTTCTCTCCACAAACCCTATCAAAGATGTTCTCTAAGTTAACATCAAAGAGACTTGTGTCCCCTATACAATCAACAACATTTTCTTCTTCTTCATCTCGGATCATAGTGCCATTAATTGGTTCTTTTTCATCCCAAATCACAATGTCATCAATTGGATCCTCATCCCAAGCCACATTGTCACTCCACTGTAAATAAAATGTATCAACGTTATCTTCTTCCTTATCTACCCAAATATCCTTTGTGGCCTCAAGTTCGAAGGCCTCATGAGCGTCCATGTGCTCATTTGCAAGAGAATAAACATATGAAGAGTCAACATTTTCATCATTTTTAGAAGTATCAAAATCTTTGGAAACTAGTACCTTTTTCCTTGGCACCTTCACCTCATTGTCCATTGATCCTTGGGGTTCATACCACTCAGGATGTTTGAGGGGGAAAAAATCCTTGAATGACATGGCTACTTGAAATGCCTCACTAAGCACCATATATTCCCTCAAAAAATTTGTAAAATCCCCATATTTATCTTGTTGTCTTGTTTGTTTCCCCTTTGAACCACTAGCTCCATTGATCCCTGCATTGTTTTGATGGCTTTCCATAGCTTGCATCAACTATTTTCGCCCCTGTGCAAGAATATTACGAGTATTCTTCACGTTATCTTCTACTTCTGTATATGATATATTATGTGTCTCCTTGCTTCATGTAACCACAAACCCCCTCAGGCTGGCAATATCGAGGCTCTGATATCACTGTAATGTTCCGATTATTTTCTTTGATATTTTTCTTTCTTAGTTTGCAATTTAGTCATTTACACAAACAATTTATATACAATGTTTTATAATTGTTTATAAGCAATTCAAAACTCTACTATGACTCACCAATGGAACACCAATACAAACTCTAGTATATTTGCAACATTTAACAATTCAATATAACTTAAGTACAATGAGAAATGCCCACAAATAACACACAACAAAAATGAGGAACCTGATATGAAATTTCTGAAGGTTTCTTATGAGATTTTATGGAATGAATAAAGTTGTAAATGCTATATAATACGCCTAGCAGCTTCAGTAATTAACTCCTAGCAATATAAATGCCCTGTTGCACCAAAAATTGATCTAGATAGGGGAAATATCGGTCATGTACCCACTGATTTCGACCCAACAAAGATCTAATGCGCCCAGCTAAAGAAATTAGCCATAATGTGTGAGATTTGGTCCTCCACAACAAGAGTTTCGACCCAACAAGGCAGTACCACATCCAGCAAGGAAGAAACGACTCCCAACTGCTGTAATCTTTTTCTAGCGGCATAAATAATCCACCCAGCCAAGGAGAAACAAACCCAACAGTCACATAATCGGTCTTGTAGGAGATTGACTGTCCCAACTGCTGATAAATTCGCCCCTTGCAGCAAAAATGACCCCCTTTCACCAAGAATACGCCCCCTATTGAAGAGAACTCGGTCCCCATAGCTAAGAATCAATTCCAACGGTAAAATAAGTCGCCCTCTTCAAAAAAAATGCAACCACCACTTCAAATTCGACATCCTCAAACCCAAATCACCTACTACAAACAAGAACTCTGCTGCCGCAATATAAAACCCATCCACACATGCATAAACTCGGCCACCAAAGGATAAAATCTGCTACCAATTAAACACAATGAAGAAATATGAGTGATCTCTTCCCAATGACCAGCTAGGGTGGATAGTCTCACCACCGAAACCAATCTCAAGAACTCTCTACGTTTTTTTGTCCCAAGAGTCAAAGCCAAAAGAGCTCTCTTAATTCGATTTTTAGAAAATAACAAGTGAATAATGAGAGAACAAACACCTTGATTCTCCTTTTAACTCTTTGTTGACCATTTTTGGACCCTCTTACCCTTTTAATTGTAGATTTTTAATGACAAAATCAGAAATATTTCATTCACACATTTTGTCAAACACTTAACAACTTAGAGATAACTGTCTTCATAAATTTCAAAAATGCATACCCACATTTAGAAATTTCTATAAGCAGAAATACACATTGTTAAGCAAAATATGCAGTGGAAATACACAGTGGACAGCAACCCATAACTCACGGAAATTTAGGCAAATACCAGGGAAAACCCCAATGTGGGGAAACACAACGAGAGAGAGAGAGAGAGAGAGAGAGAGATATTATTATTTTTCTTCGGGAAATTTCAGAACAACGTCAATAGCACTTTTCAGCCAAGAGAAATACCTCTTACAACACAAAAACTGTCCCCCACAAAATTGTCTTGAAAACCGTGCCACAGTCCGTACAACTGCACAGATTTGCTGAAAGTTGGCACCTTGAAATTCATGCCACAACAGGTAGTTGTACCTTTCCTTCTGTACGATCGTCCTCCTTTAGAAAATTCTTCAAGGGCTGCCTAGAAAACCGTGCCCAAGCTTGCCTCGATTTTCGTGCCTCAAGAATGTTGTTGTATGACTTGTACAGATCCGTACAGTACAACCTGTCCCAACAAATATCACTGCAACAAATCAAAACAAAAAATGCCTCCTTGGGATTTGTGCCCTAGCTCTCTTGGGAATCGTGCCCTTCTTGATGCTCACTTTCCTCTCTCAAGCAATCTCTCAACTCAACTCCTCTCGTCTTCTCCGGTGTGTTGTTCTCACATCCCTAAGCATGTATATGTACTCTTCTCTTTTCCCAAGAAACCCTAACTTACATAACCAACTCAATCTAATGGCTATCATAAGTCTAATCTAAGGGCTCATATTTAATGCTCCTCATTAATTACAAAATAAGTAATAAATGCTCATTAAATACTTTTTGGGTCCCACAACTTAAAATCACTTTAAGTTGTAAAGTACATTCACTTTATAAAGGCACTTTATTTAAAAAGTCACTTTACAAATAAAACATGTCTAGGAAATATGAATTTATGTTCTCCCCGTGACAAAACACAAAAACATGAATGAGGGCATCCCTTGTTACATTTAAACACTCCCTCTTAACGAGGGATGTACTCGCTGCCATCTCTGTTATCTGGTCCCATAATACTATGCTCTGTAGGATCTCCCTTTGAACCTAGAGCCATCTGCAACACCTGCACAGAACTCGAACTAGAAGATCTTCTCCTGGCAACCTCCTGGAACCCTAAGCTCACTTCATCTTGAGCATCGGTTCGATCAACCTGGCTGAGCCTTATGTCAGTGCTCATAAGAGACTCACTCTCTTCTCTCAGAATGCAAGACTGATACCTTGGTGCCACCGCAGTCTCAGAAACCTCCTCACACTCCTCATCTGACGTTGAATCGTGCATCAAAGGTTGTCCTCTCAACATATACAGCCTATTCACCTGGTTACCAAACAATTGCAGCTTTACTGGGTCCACTCCCTCTCTATAGATAAAGACATGTTCCCTCTTGAACAATACACAATATCCTACATCCTCCAAGGCTAAGATTGAGAGAAAGTTAACACTCAACCCTGGAACAAAGAGAACTCCATCAATCTCCAAGAGTCCCCCAAACTCGAGTTGGAATCTGACATTCCCAACTCCACGTACAACTCTCTCCATACCACCTTCATTTACCACCTGTCATCCAGGACCAATCTTTGTGAAGTCTGGGAATACTCGCCAGATTATAGTCACGTGGTTAGAGGCTTCACTATCCATAATCCATCTAACATCACTTCCGAATCCTCCAATATCGACACTGGAAGCTAGGGTAACCACAAAAAATTCCCTATCGAACTTTGAAGAAAAGTCCTCTATGGCTATTGTAGCAGTTGTCTCAGGCCCCTCTGACTCCTTCTTCTTCTTCTTCCTCTCTGGACAATGAGAGGCAAGGTGCCCCAACTGGTTACAACAAAAGCATCTGACTTTACTCAAGTCCCTTCCAAAACTTCCTTTCTTCTTGCTCTTTGCCACAAGAGCGACATTCTCATCAACTCTGTATGTCTTATGATCACTTCTTTGAGATCTTTCTCAGATCTCCTCCTGAGTGATATCATCCCACAATCTACTCCAATCTGGTAGATGCTCACGACCCACATGCGCTTCACGAAGACTTCCCAATATTTGTTGAAGCCATTTAAGGCTATCCTCACCAATTCAGAATCCGAAATGACCTCTCCAACAACTACCAACTCATCTTTAACATGAGCCACTCGGGTAAGATAAGAAGGGACACTCTCCTCCTTACCTATCTTGGTATCATGCAACTTAGCCTTCAAGGACATCTTCCGATTTTCGCTCTTTGCCTCGAACACGTTTTTAAGTGCATCCCACATTTCCTTGGCAGTCTTTTTCTCAGCCAAGTGTGGGATAAGGTGATCCTTCACCCTATCCAGAATAATCCTCTAAGCTTTGGCTTCCTTGACCTCATGCAAGTCCAAAGAAATAGGATCTGCTGCGGGAGCTGCTACAACAGAGTTGACATAGCTATAGATCTTGTTCTCCTTGAGAACGACTGACAAACGAACCTTCCACTACAAGTAGTTGGAAATGCCATCCAACCGATCCTCATATCTAATGCTTGCAGCCATATTCCCTGTAACAACTCGAGGAAAACAATCACACCCTTTTGCCCAAATATCACACTACCCACTGTCAGAGACAAGGCTCTGATACCATGTAGATTTTTAATGACAAAATCAGAAATATTTCATTCACACATTTCTTCAAACACTTAGCAACCTAGAGATAACTGTCTTCATAAATTTCAGAAATGCATACCCACATTCAGAAATTTCTATAAGCAAAAATACACATTGTTAAGCAAAATATGCAGCGAAAATACACAGTGGACAACAACCCATAACTCACAGAAATTTAGGCAAATGCCAGGGAAAACCCCAATGTGGGGAACCCCAATGAGAGAGAGAGATATTATTATTTTGCTTCAGGAAAGTTCAAAACAACATCAATAACACTTTTTAGCCAAGGGAAATACCTCTTACAGCACAAAAATTGTCCCCCACAAAATTGTCTTGAAAACCGTGTCATAGTGCGTACAACTGTACGGATTTGCTGAAAGTGGGCACCTTGAAATTTGTGCCACAACAGGTAGTTGTACCTTGCCTTCTGTACGACCGTCCTCCTTCAAAAAATTCTTCAAGGGTTGCCTCAAAAATCGTGCCCAAGCTTGCCTTGATTTTCGTGCCTCAAGAATGATGTTGTACAACCTGTATGGATCCGTACAGTACGACCTGTCCCGACAAATTTCACTGCAACAAATCAAAACAAAAAATGCCTCCTTGGGATTTGTGCCCTAGCTCTCTTGGGAATCGTGCCCTTCTTGATGCTCACTTTCCTCTCTCAAGCAATCTCTCAACTCAACTCCTCTCGTCTTCTCCGGTGTGTTGTTCTCACATCCCTAAGCATGTATATGTACTCTTCTCTTTTCCCAAGAAACCCTAACTTACATAACCAACTCAATCTAATGGCTATCATAAGTCTAATCTAAGGGCTCATATTTAATGCTCCTCATTAATTACAAAATAAATAATAAATGCTCATTAAATACTTTTTGGGTCCCACAACTTAAAATCACTTTAAGTTGTAAAGTACATTCACTTTATAAAAACACTTTATTTAAAAAGTCACTTTACAAATAAAACATGCCTAGGGAATATGACTTTATGTCCTTCCCATGACAAAACACAAAAACATGAATGAGGACATCCCTTGTTACATTTCAACATTAATAAAGTAAAGTGACTTTATAAAATTAAAGTCACTTAAAACACCCCTTTTGATTAACCCATTTTTAATGTCGGAAAGTGATTAATTGGATTTTAATACATTCTCGGATTCTGAAGTCCCTTTTTCATCATCCCAACCTCTTGATATTTCTGTCTTGGTTCTAATGAGCTATTACATGAAGGTATCCCCTCAGAAAATATGATTCATATAATACCTTTAGTGTATTTAATTAAAGTATGCTCAATAATATCTCAAAATTACAGAAATAATCGAAATGCCACGAAACCAAGAGAAAATTATGCGGAAATGATCATGATGATGAAAGATGGTGAATGGACTAGTTCGAGCCCCATATAATTCCTCCAAATCGCTTGAGCTCATTATTAACTTCATTTTACTCCTCTAGTCAGGTTGATATAAACTCATAAGATCGCCTCCAACTAATAAAGTAGGAAAATCCAAAAAGAAAAACATTACAGAGTTTTGACATACCATATAAAGTATACATTTAAATTTTTAAATGTTTAAGAAATAAATGCAAAATTAGCTTGTACCATTCCAAAAAGGAACACAATCACAAAGTAATGACATTTGCAAAATTCCCCAAGAGAATACAACACTGTATTGTAAACAGTAAAGTGATAAGATTCCTACAAAGAGATACAAAATGTTTTCAAAATTAAAAAAGAAAACAAACAAATAAATTTTATTTAGAATTTGGGAAGGAATTCTTTTAAAAAATTGTTTAATTAAATTATCGATGAAAACCAATCACTCATTAATAATATACACCACAAAATAAGGAAGGACGTCTCTCTATCCTTCTTATATTAACGTCGAAGAGTGTTCAAATTTTCTCTTTGGAGAATAGAACATATTCAAAAGAAAAGAGATTTGTAAGAAGGAGACATGACAATATTCCCTTCAAGAGATATTAGAAAAAAAAGAAAGAAGAGATATAAAGATATAATATTTAATCTAAGGAATTAGAAAAAAGAAAAAGAGAAGAGATATATAAATATAATATTTAATTTGGTAAAAAATTACAAGAAAATATGAGAAAGAATACTCTATATTCTATATTGATATTTAAGATTAAGAAAAAACAAATAATACAACACACATAAAAACTATATTCTAAAGAAAATTGAATGTTATATTTTAATTTGAACTTTAGATTCTAGATTTAATGTTTGAGTCGGTTTAATGGTTAAGAATATGTGTTTTTTTTTTAGGTCAAAAGTTCAAATCTAGAAGGGTGTAAGGTATCTATACCTCCATAAACTTTATTACTCAAATCCTTA
>ML812194.1:67716-85698 GCA_009831015.1 Picea engelmannii
ATATATATATATATATATATATATATATATATATATATAAACATAAACATAATATGATTTTATGTTTTTCTATCTATTTATACAGTCTGAGTGGGCCTAATGGTTAAGAACATGTGTTTCCTCTTAAGAGGTCAGGGCCGAGGGAGGTCCCTTGTCCCACAAACAAGGGGGTCTCATACACCAATTTGGTGTGCTAGCTTGGTCGTGACCTTAAAAATAGATTATTATTATTATTAATATAATTTTATATTTTTCTATTTCTATATATAAATAATAATATGATTTTATATTTTTTCTTTCTATATATAAATAATAATATATGAATAATATATAAATAATAATATAGTAAGACAAAATATATCATATTGAATTGGATAAAAAAATATGTAATAAATTTCTTTTAAATTAAATAATGTTCTAATACTTTTGATTTTCATAATAAATATTTCATGTCACAACCATATTAAATATTATGAATATTATAATATTGATTTTTATAATAAACTTTATATAATAGACAAAATATATTATATTGAATTGAATTAAAAAATATGTAATAAATTTCTTTTAAATCAAGCAATGCTCTAATACTTTTGATTTTTATAATAGGTTTTTCATCTCACAATGTAAGCATCTTTAACTAAACCATAGTAAGTATTATGCATCTTATAATATTGATTTTTATAATAAATTTTTAATCTCAAAAATATAATATTCTTTAAATAAATAGTGATATTTATAATGATTTTTATAATAAATATTTATTATATAATTAAAATTTATATTAACCACAAACCACACATTATGTAATAATTAATCTTTAATCTTTACTAACAAAATAAATCTCAAATTATTCATAAAAGGAAAAGACTATCATAAAGCTTTACTTATTACACATAAAAGGAAAAGACTCTCGTAAAGCTTTACGATAACACTTTGAATAACCAATATCAAAATATGAGTAATTGTGTGTGATTTAGTTAAGATTGATTTAAAAGTGATTCAACTTTTATGAGTAAAATTATAAACATTTAAAATAAGATAATTAATAATTATTTAAAATAAGATAATTAATAATTATTTGAATATATAATATAGATGTTTTATAAAATTATAAACATTTAAATTAAGATAATTAATAATTCTTTTAATATATCATATAGATGTTTTTATAGAAAGTTAATTATTTAATTATATATATCCCATAATATATATGGGCATATAGGTTGTTAGTGTATATTTTATCAAACTTATTTTAAATTTATATTTAATTTTATAATATCATATTATCTTTTTTATCGTATAGTTTGTTGATTTGGCAAAGCTTAACCCAAGTTACAAATTCAAGACACAACTGGGAACATTTATCATTGTCACCTCAATAGATGTCCCCCATTGTTTTAGTGAAGGATAAATCCAACACAAGGGAGGCTTCCTAGGTGACCCTAGGGGGATTGCGATGGGAGATGAGAAGTGATCGGAGAGAGCCCCTATAGGTCAAGGTCAAAGATTGGAAAGAGGATTGAGAAAGAGTCTTGTGAGTTGATGGAGGTTGCCAAGGTTATGTATCTGCAAAACAATGATAGACTTGCCCGGAGCAAGACAATATATGATGAATAAAGCCTCAAAACCAATGGGAATTCAACAAGAAACCTTGTTGTCCCAAAATTGCAGCAGTATGGAAATATATATCAGCAATAAATAAGTTATGGCAACTGCAAATTAAAGCATCAAAGTCAAGTGTATGATGTTGGAAAACAAAGCTAACAATTAGTAGACAATCTTCCAATGACAAAACCAAGGCTTTGATAACAAAGAGGGTTATTATTTAAGTGTTATCAACATATTTCCATAACAACCTTATGGTTGAAGCAAACATTTGGTACAACAAATTCTAGCCATTGAAATCAACAAGTAAACCACCCAAACAATAGTTTATAATCAATAGAACAATTACCAAGGCTTACAAGTGAATTTCAATGGTAGAAGAGTGAGTAAAGAGTGATAAAAGAGTGAATTTGTTGCAGCCCTATTGGATGTAGCTAAATGTTAATACAATAGCTAGGTCACTTGGCTAATGAAGATGCACTTAGGGCACAATATAGCTTAAAGCATGTAAAATCAAATTCCAAACTTGAACAATTCAATCTCCTTGATATCACGTTTACCAATGCATAATATTCAATCTCCAATGCAAAAATATTAGTGCCTTGTCTATTGGGGTATGAAGTCTCTTGTTTATGAGCTAGGATTTATTACTCCTCTAGAGGTGTAAGCCCTTTTACTGCTTAGAGTAAACAAACCTTAGCAAGGTAAATCTACAAGGGTGTAAGCCTTTTTACTCCTTGTAGCAACCTTTGCAAATTATAGCCTTTTCAATGACAATAAAAGATAGATCTTGATGGAGGGCGTATGCCCTTATACTCCTCCAATGGTTTAACAAATTAACCTTGAAATCAAGAAGAAACCATATAATTGCATAAATTTCTTAAATTTCTTACCTAATCCAAGAGATAGCATGAAAAACCCATACTTATCAAGAATATTCCACCACAATTGCCAAGAAACAAGCATCAAGAGAATTCACTAGCCTTCCTTCACCAATAGAAAAATAAAAGCATCCATTTGCACCAAAGACAAGAGAGAGAAAGTTGCCCAAGTAGGGAGGAAATTTCAGCCAAGTATGTATGTAATTCTCAAGTGAGTTGTGTAAATTGAAAGTGAGATGACCTCTATTTATATGAGGTCATCTAAAACCACTTTGTCCACATAAGTTTGTCAACAACAAATTAAAAGGAGGCCGACCCCCTCTATTTGCCTTTACAACTTAAAAATATAAAATTACATAAATTAAATCCCTTAGAAGGGTGACGTCATGCCCTAAAAGGGTGACGATAGGCCTCAAAAGTGAGATGTCGAGCCTCTAGATGCAAGTTGTTGGGCCTCCAAAGGCCATGTGTCCATCTCTCATGCTATGGAGTTTCATGCCATGCATCTTCCTTCTTCAAACAACATCATCTCTCTTCCAGAAGCATCGAGCCCATAAAACCCTAGCTTCTCTCATGACATCAAGGCTTGGAAGGTGATGTCTTGTGCCTCCAAGGGCCAATGTCCAAGTGTAAGGGGCTATGATGGAATCACCTATTGTTTTCCAAGTGCCTCCAAAGGAAACATCCATCATCTCAAGTGTGAAATGACTTCGAGGTCCTCTTCCCATCTCGTGGGGCATGACATCCATCCTTGGGGTTTTCAACCCCCCATGCAGGCCAAAATGGCACAATCTTCCATGGAATAGCTTACACCTAGAAAGACCCCACAAATTCAAACAAATACGCCCTCCAAGGGTCCACAAGTCACTTGTATCATGCCAAGTAAGCCACATTTAATAAAAGAACCACCCAAACATGTGCATTAAATCCCTCCTTTTCAAGTTAAGAAAATGTTCAAATACCTTATACAACTTGCCAAATTTAAGTATGGGAGGGTTGTCATGGTGCCCTATTAGGTAGATCAATCCTCAAGTCAAGGAGTGTTTCCCAAGAAGACCCTCTCCAAGTCATGTAAAAGAGTATGAGGTGGATGGGGGTATGACTTTTGGCCATGGGGTTTCTTGAGATACAAGGGCTCATATTGTCTCATTTATGGGTGCCTTTGTGGAGAGTGTGTTGCATCCTCAATTGCAATGCAACATTTTTCCAAACCCTTTATTGCCATTAATTAATCATGGTCCAAAACATTGAGTGCTATGTGCAATGGAAAGTAAGGAGAATCACAATGCCACTTGGAACTAGGAACACATTGAGTGCCATATTCAAGGAAAGTAAAAGACACCACAAATGCATTCCCTCAACAAGTGAGACATTTATTAGTTTATGTGTTTTATGTTTTTGAAGGTCCTTGAACTTTTTGTGGAGAAGCATTTCATTGCTCTTAGGACCTTAGAGAGAGCATCTAGAGGATAATTTATGGCTTTTATCTTTTTCTAGCTACAACACCTATGGGCCTTTAGCCCCTTCTTCCCATGAAATGAGATCCAAGCCCTTCTTGGGGTCAATAAGCTCGAAAGACAAAATGGTGAGGAAATGAAAGGGAAGGAATGTGAAAAGTGGCAAGTATGGATGGGAATGGTATGATGACCCTTCAAGGAAACCCCCCAGTAGTAACCCTTTTCCCAAGGGTGACCCACTTACTAGGAAACCATGTCAACCACTAAGGTGAAATGAGACAAAAGGTATAATTTCCAAACAAACGTTTTCATAATCAGGAAAGGACTCTTTGCAACATGCTCAAATGCTTCAATTATTAAAATGACACTTACCATGAGACCATACTTGTTATCTCATGAAGCAAGACATGTTTTCCTCTATGGGCTAAGATGGTGTGCTCGATGCTTTGTTGTTGATCAATGGTGATGTGTGGTGAGAGGAGGGGCTTTGTCTGCTCATGTGGCTCTCGTCATTCCATGTCTTCAACCTGCGAGCCTCGAGACATCATCTCCTTAGTTACCCCTAGCCTGGGGGGGTATCAATCTTTACCAATTTATTTTAGATTTACGTTTAATTTTATCTATAACAACGTACTATAAGTGATGATTGATGATTATTCTCGATTCAAAATTGGATTGGAATTTGAGCTAAGGTAAAAGAAGTAGAAATTAGTTAAGTATGTTGAAGAAAGTCCTGTGAAAGGTGAGAAACTTTGACAAATTATGCATAAGGGTTAAGTTGGTGTGAGGCTAAGGGAGCCACACATCTAATCTAGGATAACATCGTAACATCATCTGGGCAAATGGTCTTACTCCAAATGAATGCACATGTAAATGTTGCATACAAATCTACCTTATGTACATTTTAAAGCTCATGAAGAGTCCTTTTATTTAAGTGATGCAAAGGAGTACCCTCATATTTGCATCCAAAGTCGAGCCCTATGATTTTGGTTCCTTCCATTTGGACGAAGGAAAGGGAGTTAAATCCTCTTGTATCCCTCGTATTCCATATATGGATGGTGGGACCCATCTAGGGAGGATATCCATCCAAAGACAACACAAGGCTCAAATAAGTCCTCACCTCCCACATTCATGTACTTGTATCCAAGGAGACATCATATGGGAGACTCATCTAAGGGGGATATCTAAGAGGTTTGGCTTGGCTTACCAAAAAGTTACTTACATCTTAGATGACGTCGAGCCCATCCTTGTCGATAAATAACATATAAACAAATATAAAGAACTCAAGAAAACAACTTAATATGTAGTAGAACAATAAAACAATGAATATATTAACACATTAATACCACACCAACATGACACCATTTAACATGCATGGAATTGTAAATTTAAATTGTTTAAAAAGAAAAAACAATATAATTAAAAGATGTTAAAGAGAAAAAAGGACAATTAGAAAAAGAAAATAGAGTAAGTCCATTGAAATTCAAGCTAACAACAAGCCTTTAAAAGAAAGTATACTCTTGAATAGAAAGATTCTCTATACTAAAAAACACCAAGGCCAAAGGTGGTTTAGCTCAAAGACTCGTAATTTTTTTTAAGTCACCAATTCGGGATATAAGTTTAAAGGACAATTTATTGTAAAAATTTAGTTCTATACTAAAAAGCACCAAGGCCAAATGTTTAGCTCAAAGACAAGTCACCAAATCGAGATATAAGTTTAAAGGACAATTTATTGTAAAGATTTAGTTATTGCAAAGTTAATAACAATAACAATATGGAGTTTTATTTTGCAAAGACATTTTTCAATGAAAATTTAATGTGCAAATATGCGTGGTTGTGATTTTATTGAGTAATTTAAACGGTGTATACACATATTTTTAAATAAACGATTGAAAATTAAATAAAGTCCACATAATCTATTCCATTGTAATCTAATTATAATTTAGTGAAATAAAGTCCACATTATCTATTCCATAATTCAGTGATTTTGACAGGCTGTCAAATTATGAACCGAATTTAACGATAATATAATCCAAGACATCCACACATTAGGTTGCACAGAAGATATGAACAGTAGGCAGTAGGATGTGTAGAGGATATAAGACAAAAAGAATCACATGGAAAGCGCGACCTTACACGAACGGCAGCGCATCCAAACCACTCAAATAAACCACAAATGGCAACAAACACTGCTATGAGGATGACAGCCTGATGACATTTAAGCTCCCCCACTCAGTTAAGCATAGCATTTAAAATCTGCTCGTCTTCGCAGACGACCACAAACATTTAATCCGACATCCATGACTATCAGTTCTCGCACGCAGACGCCTCGGAATTTTTTTCCACTTTAATTTCACGAAAGAATGTCGAAAGGCGCCAATTATGGTCCGGACAATGCATTGGATTTCGAGCTTCCCGAAGAACTTCTCGGCATTCTTCCCACGGACCCTTACGAGCAGCTGGAATTGGCACGTAGAATTACCTCCATTGCGGTTGGATCCCGGGTCTCTAAGTTGGAGGCCGAGGCCTCAAAGTTCAAGATTAAAATTACCGAGAAAGATCAGAGAATTTACGAACTGGAGGAAAAAATCAACCAGTTAGAAAAGGCTCTCAACGAAACTGGCGAACGGCTGTCTCACTCACTGGAAGAGCAGGTCAGCTTCTTTATGTGCTCACTTATTTCTGAAAACCTTCTTTATTCAATATTTTTGTTTCTGTTTAGTTCTTTTTCTGTTTTTTTATTTTTATTTTTTTATTTCGTTATGTCGTCGCATTTTTTTCCCCTAAATTCTCCTCATGTCTGGTTCGAATTTGAAATATTTTTGCTCGTTTACAGTCAGAAGTTGGTAATTTTAACAAATTCGTTCAAATCCACTCTTGTTCTGTTTTCTTTTCGGTATTTCATGTCAATTTTTCTAATTCCACGCGTTTCTTGTTTAACTTTGATATGCTTTTGTTCAATTACTGTCTATCTTCCATTGATAAATTTGTTTAATTCTTCTTTGTTTCAAAAATTTATGACAAATTTGATTCTCTGGTGGATGTCCATCTGTTAAAATTTGAAATTTAGTATTTTCTTTTCGGATTGAACTATCATTTTCAATTATCTTATTTTGCAGTTTTACATTTAGTATTTTTAATAATTTTGTTCAAATACTAGTTTTTTATTATCTTTGTGTTCATTGTTTTATGTCAATTCGATTGTCTACCTCAATTTTAATGCTTCTTGTTCAAGTCTCTGCTTCACTGTTGAAATTCCGCCAAATTTAACCGTCTCTTTCTTTATATTTCCGATCTGCCTTTCTTCAATTACTTATCCTCTCTTTGTTCTATGTTGAAAATGTTCATTTCCCTGCAGGCAAAGCTCAATCACGACAAGAGTGTTTTAGCAGCAACTGTCAAGAAGCTTAACAGGGACGTGGCAAAGGTGAGGTTTCCTTCATTCATACAAAACAACGAGGTCATCCTTTCTGAAACTGCAGATTAATAAAGATAAACAGTTGAATAGGATTTGCACTTAATAATGGCTTTTCTGAAGTAGATTAATAAAGATCCACAGTCCTAGATAAAAAGTTGAATAGGATTTGCCGTTCATTCTATTAAGTAGCGTAACTTTTTTGACTGTTTTAGTTAAGTTACCCAGTTCCTAATGTACCTTAAGACCTACTTTAGGAATCCTCACTTGACTATTTTCATGAAAATTTATTATGGTTCAATTAATCTGAAGGAACAGAAGACGTGAAACAACCCTTATATGTTGTTTCTTTAAGAAATACCTTGACTAAAAGATCCAATGGTGTCCGGATAACTTAAAGTAAAGTGCCAATGTCACCTCACGCATTCCTCACTTTGGGTTAGTGCTTTTCTAACCTCATGGGGTTATCTCTAAGTGATTCAAGGCTTCAGTTATGAACATTGGGGGGCATGGAACACCTTAAATCTGCAGTAAAAGCTTGCTGTTCTGCACTAAAAACTCAGAAATATGCAACTTATTCCTCCAATCAGCAAGCTTAACTTCCGAATGTACGACTGTATATGCTAAAACAAATCAGAAATTTCACAAATTCATTATATTTTTTCCTAATTTCTGCAATAAAAGTTGCATAACAACGAACGAAATTGCTCTAAAACGCAAGAAAAACACTTGAAATCAATGTTTTACCATTGATATGAAGTGTTCCCCTCACAAATCTGCAATTAAGTTTGAAAAAAGGAATGATATTCAATTCTTTTTCGCCTTAAAATTCTTATAAAATTAATTATGCTTATTAGATGACTGGTGCCTTGTCCTTGGTTAATGGAGTGAATGAAATAGAAAAATTGTAAGGCAAACAAAATTATTTGAATCTCACAAGTTCATGTACCCAAGAACTAAATGTTTAAACAATAAGAGCTATGCAAAATAGATAGAATTTTCACACACAAGTATGCTTGTTGCCAAAAGATGTTGATCGTATCATCATTATTCAGTCATAGAAGGAACAAAGTTCCAAGCAAGTTGAACACAAATCAATGTGCTGAAGGATCTCCAAAGATAGAAGTAATCATGCCAAGACTCCTACAATCTCCTTACACCACTCGAAGTATAACTATGGTAGTGCATGTGGAAAACTCAACCAATACAATAGTACAAGGGCTTGCTCAAACATCTAAGTCTCAAGTGAAAACAATGGAAGCAAGAAGATGGAAGAATGAAAACATTGATGATTGTCTCCCCTACTTGCACTCCTTTTTACAGCCAAGAGAAGACAAAAAAGGAGGAAGATTAAGGATAAAGCTGAGCCTTGATTAGGAAAGAATCTGAAAAAGGAAGAAAGCACCCTTCTTAGAGCTTCATGCACACTCAACTAGGGTGCCTCAACCAGCCAAAAAAGCCCAAAAGTACACAAAGAAATGCACCCTCCTCATGCCCTGTAAAAACACTTAAAAGCAACTGAAAGGCACTACAAAAGAAACTATAAGCACTGAAATCTGTCTGGAATCTCTCAAATGGGGGTGCCCTCCTCATACTAAATATAACCTGCATGCATTCCCAAACTAGAAGATATAAAAGGAGAAAAGCATGCCATGCCTATACCTACAAAAGCACTAGAATCTACTTGGAAAGGTCTTCAAGTAAAGCACCATTCTCCTGCCTAGAATACATTGTATGTGTTAGATTTTGTAGCTCGGAGGTACTTCTGCCTTGGTGGTGCCCAGCATGTATAAGTGATGAGCAAATGTCTCTCTTAAGTGATTTTATAAAGTGATTTTATAAAGTCAAGTTAAGCCTTTTAATATTTAATGGGTAAAAGTGCCTTTATGAAGTTTGGGTCACTTAAGTGATTTAAGTGAACTCAACGGACGATTAAGTCACGACCGTTGATCTCAAGAGGGAAAGATCTAATCTTGACCATCTATCTCTTTGGAAGACCAAGGGTTAGGTGTAATGTTCCCAAGCAATTTCGGCCAGAACTAGGGTTTTCTGTTTGTTGCTTGGTATTTTGTTTTGCAGGTTTTATTACAAAAAGATGTGTTGAAGTGTTTTCTGAGTTTTTTATTGCATAGATGGCATCACAACAAATCTGGAACACAAGATAATGAAGAAAATACACAAACAAAAGATAGCAAGCTTCAGATCTAACCTTTATTTAATAATATAAGTGATCTCCATGCATAGATTTGCAGATCTGGTACAATATAGAAAGATATAGAGCCACTTGGCCTTTCCCTTTACAGCTGTAACCCTCAGATCTGTGTTGGTAAGCCTTTGTGTGTTTAGATCTGGATTGGTACGGCCCTGGTTGGCTGGATAAACTCAATATTTCGTCCCTCTAGTCAATGACCTTCAAATAGCTCCAAAATACTGTCAAAATGTAGATCAGGTGCCAAGTAGATGGATGGGAGCAAGCTAGGGTTAAAACCCTTGAGTCCTCCTCCATATCTCTAAGCCTCCTCAATGAGAGTTGCGCCCTCCTTTAGAAATTCAATTCAAGCCACCAAAAATAATATAATAAGAGAAACCCTGAATTAAAGGCTGCAAAAGGGCGCTAGGACCCTAGCAATGAACCCTGTATAAGATGGAAAGGCTAATCTAGCCTCCCTAGATCAAATCGAACCTTTCTTCTCTTGGAGATGCGCCTCACTACTGGAAAGTACCTCATATTTGTGCCCTAGTCTCCAAATCCTGACTAATGAATACCTGTGTCTGAGTAGAATGGCGAGGGAGGGATCTTGCACCTCCTTGGCCAAGCTTGGACCAAGAACGAAGGAATATTTCACCTCCTTGTTGGCCTCTAGGGTTTCTTGACTCAAAATCCTCAAAACATAAGTTGTAGAGCTCAAGTGATCACAATGAAAAAATAGACAAGAATGAGGAGTGAGGCACTTCCTCTCTCTTTTATACCTCCTGATCTAATTCTCAGTTGAGTTGCCTTTTTGATTTTTACTAAGGTTATGATTTGATTTTTCACTTAAGTTACCTTAACCTTTTCTTTTCTTCTTGAAAGTCACCTTTTAATAAAATCACTTTAATTCCTTAAGTGACTTTTAGTGCCTCAACCCCTTTTACCCATGGGACTATCGTATGGAGGGGTGACTAGACTACTTAGTCCATCTTTGTTATTGTCAAGGGGAGGGGGACATTACATTAGTGCAGTTACTCATTAATGAGTAATAAAAGGAGCACTGGAGGAGGGGTGGGGCACATCTTTTGAGGAGAGCTTGAGTGGAAGTTGAAGAGACACAATTTCCAAGAGAAAGTTTGAGCTAAGAGGAAAAGAGTAACAACGAGGAGGATTGGCACACATCCCAAGGAGGGGATTGGCATGCATCCCAAGGAGAATGTTCAACATTTAATACAAATTCTTACAACATTAAAGGAGGTCCGTACAGTACGGATTTGTTGGTCCGTACAACTAGTTTTGGGCATTGAAATCAAGGCAACCATACAACAAAAGTTTGGCATGATTTTCAAGGCATCTAGCAGACATAAATCCGTACAGAAAGGTACAGTTGTTGTGCACAAAAATCGAGGGTTTTCTTCTGTCAGATAGGATCATACAGTACAATCGTACAACATAAATAGATTTCGAGGCAGAAATCAGGTTCATTTTTTTTAGTGTCTTTGGCACAGTTTTCGAGGTGGTCTGTTGGCACAGTTTACTAGACAATTGCTGTGTATTTAATGCTGATAATGTTGCTGTTGTAAACTCATAATTTTTCCTCTTAGCTCAATAAGAAGAATTTTCTTGATTGGTTTTCCCCTTGTGGGTTTTTCCAGGGGCATTGTCCATAAAATCTTTGTGTCAAATGTGGTTGAATGTTGTCCATTGTTCATTTATTTTCTGCTGCTAAATTTCAGATCTTAGTCATTTAGTGTTTCTCCTCATAAAACACAGTTGAATGTTTTGGGTTTACATGCATTACTGTTGAAGTTTTATTGGAGATTGAAATCTAAGTTTTTGGCTAAGTGTTTGTTTGGTAGATTTTTTACATGGTATCGGAGCTTGGGATTTGAGGTTCAGTGGACAGAGTTTGGCACTTGGATAACAATTTTTTGTTGGGGCTTTTTGCTCGGAAGAAGGAAGGGAAAAAATTCTTGTTGTGAGGGTTTCCATTAGGAGGAAGCAAGTGAATATAACAGCCAACAAGATCAAAGGATAGATCTTGGGCTAGGGTCTATTCTGCTGCAGAGAGGAACCAAATCTTGCTCTTACAGGAAAGAGTAAGGGGAAGAAGAAGTCCAGTGATTGGGCCACCTCACAGGACAGGAAACATATCTAGCCATATGACAGGAATGAGGTCAATGTTCCTTAGTGTGTCAGAGGCAGACTCAGACTTGCATGTGGTTTGTGGGGTTAACACCATGCATGCAGTGAAGGGGGTTGGAACTGTTGCCGCCTTATACACACCTGGGAGACGTGGAAGAAATCTTCAATCCACTCGGTGTGTCCTTGGGGGAAAGTGAGAGTTAAGGTGCTGTCACCTAATTCTCAACTCCTCCGTCTAGGCCAACTCCTAGCGAAGCCAAGAGGGGTACCCCTAACAAATATACTATGACTTGAACTAAGCTAAGTACAAGAAATTAAATCTAGGAGTTTATTATTCATTCAACAATCAACGATAAATTGAAATACACATAAACCAATTATTCATCCACGATATAACATCAAGCATATACTTGCATAAAAGGATACTCAGGTACGTTTGTTAGATGCAAGTAATATTAAAGTTGCTTCAAATAGATATCAAATATTGTAAAGTGAAGCCTGTGGCTTTGCTTAATGTAAAATGAGATCAGTGCCTTAAAGTGAATTGTGGGCAATGTAGTTCGTGTGTTTTATTAGGATAAATTGATGTTGAGTTAATGAAATGGTTAGGGCCTCCTTGGAGGTTAGCTCTTTGTTTGGAAACTTGCGGAGAGTTTACCGAAACCCAATGGTCTCACCAGTAAATTCACTCAAAGTGCTGGATGTCCAAAACGGGTGGGAAGCCAGGCCCCGAGAGGGCCCACCTTACTTCGCAGGTCACTTCAAGGCGTTTTCCTGCGCATTAACCTAACTACTTTAGAGATTGTCCTAATTAATCTATCAACCACTGACCAGCCCAACGTGTATGAAACTTACTTCCAGCAGATCGAGACTAGCTCGCAACTGGAAGGGTCAGGAACCGCACTGAGAGTTGAAGGGAATTTGTTTATTTTAAACAAGAAGTAAATAACTGAAATTGAAATGTGAGACTAATTACTAATCCACACTAACCAGGCCTCTTTCGAGGAGCTGAGGGGATGGTTTATTTGCCAACTTGAAATTGCAAAAAGTAAAGCTAATCTAGCAATTAAGTGTTACTTTCCAAATTGAAATCTAATCTATGTGTTTTTGCAGTTCTTTGTGATGAATTCAAATACTGCTTTAGCTTATCTTTAGTTATGAAAATTGAATCTAAGCTAAAATGCAAAATTTGAGACAATCACCAAAAACACCGTTCCCCCAAGGGGGATGAAAAGTGAGAGCTTATAGCCCCACTGATTTTATTAAAAAACTTGCACAAAACTTTATGGGAGCGACTTGTGACCATTCATTAGGGGGGTCACAAGTCTTTACAATGTTTTACAAATGTTTATTGTAGAAAGGGGGTGCCACCGAGGGTCCTAGATGCTCCAAATCCGCCCAAAACGGACATAACTTCCTCTTATCTGTTCGCAAACCTGCACAAAACAACAAGCAAACAAAGACAAAAGGTGCCCAAAAACACTTTGGAAGTCTTTGGTTATTAGTAGAAAAGCCCCAAATTTGACTAAGTAAAACTAATGTAAAATGAGCAAAATGAACTAAGAAGAGCAAGCTAAAGAGTTTGTTTCCTTAGGGTCTTTTTCTGCTGTTTTAAAACAATAATATAAAGGAACTTTAATTGCCGAATATGGAATTAAAATCTCTTTGAAACAAGTCAACTTTTAGCCTCTAAAAATTCGAAGTAAATTACTTGCTAAAATGGCATTTCTTGAGCTAGATCTAGTTTAAAATGATAAAATTGAAACATGAACTCTAGATCTAACTTTTAAATTCACTTACTAACTTAGACAAGAAGGATTTTGAAATCTGATACACATCTAAGATAAAGTAAGCAACTAGTAACCAAAAGACTTAAAGAAAATTTTGAAATAAGGGAGAAAGAATGCCGAACGGAAGCCAACTTTGGGCTATGGAGTCTCTTTGATGCACTTGAAGACGGAATCCTTCCAATTAGATGGAATTGAAAGTGTTAGAAGCTCAACCTAGAGTCTTCCACTCCTCCAAATTAGAGGTCCTGCAAACTTAAGACAAATCTTACAAAAAATTGTTAAAAGTAGATGCATCTATTTCCTACACATTCAATCTAGAAAACATGAATTCAAGCAAGAATGGTATGAAATCATAGATTAAATATGCTAAATAAGATCTAGTAATGCAAGCAAGCTCACTAATATCTTATTAAAAGATTAATAACAGATATAATTGCAAGAAAAAGGAAGTTTACAATAATCTCAACACATCCACAAAGAAGAATTGTATCCACACATTGGCACAAGACACCAAGATTGACCTCCAAAGTCTTCAAGTTTTATTCCAACAACCCGAGAGCGTATTACAACAGCATAACTTTACATAACCAGATCTGATTACAAAGGGAGAGCTAACTCCAATATATAGCAAGAGGGTGAAGAAGCCAAGTGAAAGAGGGCGCACCAAGTGGACAAGGAGGGCTCACCAAGTGTGAGGAGAGGGGAGCCAAGTGGTGAGGTATGGGTTGCCACCTCTCTCACAGTCCCAAACAATGCCAAGTGTGAAGAATGAGAGAGTGTGGGTGCGCCACCTCTCAAGAGGTTGGCTGCCCCATATGGGAATGTGCCACCTCTCAAGAGGGGCACACCTCCTCTTTGGCACATGCTTCAAATCAATAGCACACATGCCCACTTTATTGCTTTGACCAATAGAAATCATCCTTGTATTGCCACATAGCCTTTTGAGGCTTTATTTGTCTCCAACATGTCCCCACATGTTTCCTTGATTTTTGCCCTTTGCTGATTTTTTTGATTTTATTTCGACTTTTTTGGGTTTTTGAGCAAAAATGATTTTTAAGTGATTAAAATCACTATTTTTGCTCAACTAAGTGGGTACTTAGGTAATATGGGTGCTCTAGGTCCAAAAATGAGCACCCCCATGGCATATTAAGTCCCCTAGTACCACTTTTTTAATACATCTTTATTTTTTAATTAAAAATTGCCGAATTCTGACAATTTTTTAATTAATTGAAAAAATTAAAAAATCCTAAGGGGACTTAGTACATTTCCATAAGACTCGAGGAGTATGTTTAGCATGGTAATATACATTAGAAACTAGGCTTAGATCCATGCTCAAGCCTAACCATGGGCATATACTCCAGTTCTGGAGGGATTGAGTGAAAAAAACTCATAAATTATAAATTGCCTGAAAACGGAAAAATATAATTAATAAGGAAAAAGAACACTCCATAGTACAACTCATGCTTAGGACTTAAGGTGGCTAAAACCTTTTACAAGTTCATCATGCAACATCTCTTATTACAATTTTTATGGAAATGTAAAAGAAAAAGGTTGGTCCTTATGACCGGCTGAACTTCTGAACTCTGAATTTTGAATATGAAAATGTTCAATCTTTGGTGGTTCGCTGGAAATCCATCCTAGTGCAAATTGGTGGATAACAGGAACCGTGGATTTCCAGCTAGAGTCAGGAGGTTCTCTGAAGGTGGCATAGGTGTTGCATGTCCCATACCTGAAGTTAAATCTTCTCTCAGTTTCAACTCTGGAGGACGAGGGGGTATGAGAGGTTATATAGGTTGCTGGGACAGCTTGTGGTTGGATCCAGTGAATTCCTGGATTTAGAGTCTGTCTCTGTGTCAGAGAGTGGGCAGGTTGCACGGGAGAGAGAGTTGATACCGGGGACTCAATCCTCTTTCAGTACATTCAGAGGACTCAACAGGTATGAGTTGACATAGATGGATGCTCAGGAGAGTGTGGAGTCTCCTAGGAGCATGTCTTCAGTTCAAAGATCAGTGAAGGTAGAAGCAAAGGCTTCCTGTGCAGTGGGAACAGAGGCTTCTAGTTCAGAGGGAGCAACTACAACAATGGATGACATGATGGAGTTGGAGACAAATTCTAGTGGAGGTATTAGAAGTACCTCCCTCGCTAAGAGGGAGTGTTGGATTTTGTAGCTCGGAGGTACTTCTGCATTGGTGGTGCTCAACATGCAGAAGTGACAAGCAAATGTCTCTCTTAAGTGAGTTTATAAAGTGTTTTATAAAGTCAAGTTGAGCCTTTTAACATTTAATGGGTAAAAGTGACTTTATGAAGTTTGGGTCACTTAAGTGATTTAAGTGAACTCAACGGATGATTAAGTCACAACCGTTGATCTCAAGAGGGCAAGATCTAATCTTGATCGTCTATCTCTTTGGAAGACCAAGGGTTAGGGCAGTTACTCATTAATGAGTAATGAAAGGAGCACTAGAGGAGAGGTGGGGTGCATCTTTTGAGGAGAGCTTGAGAGGAAGTTGAAGAGACACAATTTCCAAGAGAAAGTTTGAGCCAAGAGGAAAAGAGTAACAACAAGGAGGATTGGCATGCATCCCAAGGAGGGGATTGGCATGCATCCCAAGGAGAATGTTCAACATTTAATACAGATTCATACAACATTAAAGGAGGGCTGTACAGTATGGATTTTCTAGTCCGTATAGCTAGTTTTGGGAACTGAAATCGAGGCAGTCATACAACAGAAGTTTGGCATAATTTTCAAGGCATCTAGTAGACATAAATCCGTACAGAAAGGTACAACTTCTGTGCACAGAAATCGAGGGTTTTCTGCTGCCAAATAGGACCGTATAGTACATTCGTACAACAAAAATATGGTCATGGATTTCGAGGCAGAAATCAGGTTAATTTTTTTGAGGGTCTTTGGCACAGTTTTCAAGGTGGTATGTTGGCAACTTTACTAGATAATTGTTATGTATTTAATGCTGATAATGTTGTTGTAAACTCAGAATTTTTTCACCTAGCTCAATAAGAAGAATCTCCTTGACTGATTTTCCCCTTGTGGGTTTTCCCAGGGGCATTGCCTAGAAAAGCTGTGTCAAATGTGGTTGAATGTTGTCCATTGTTCATTTATTTTCCGCTGCTAAATTTCAGATCTTAGTCATGTAGTGTTTCTGCTCATAAAACACAGTTGAATGATTTGGGTTTACATGCATTACTGTTGAAGTTTTATTGGAGGTTGAAATCTAAGTTTTTGGCTAAGTGTTTGTCTGGTAGATTTTTTAAAATATGAATGGTGGAAGACCTAAAGAATATTGGTCTCAAGGAGGGCCCACCTCTTCTCTAGCTCATGATGGAGGAGAAAAACCATAATAAGAGGCTAGGAGGCCTTCTTAAGCTATGTGCTCCACTTGGAGAAAATAGGACAAAAGAGAAAAGCATGCTAAGGATAGAAAAGGAGCATCTCCAAAGAAAACATCCAAGTGGAGTCCAAATAAAGACCTCTTTTCCCAACATAAAAAGCTTTTTCTTTGAGAGAAAAATCAACAAAGGCAACTTTTCTAGCATAGATGCTTTCTAGTAATGCAAGGCAACATGGAGAAAGCTTGCTTTAGAAAGAAAGTCAAGTCAAAGATGCCATCTCGATTCTCAAGTGGGGCATACTAGTCAATGATAGATGCCATGTGTCAAAAAGCCACTCAACCTCCATGAATCCTCTCTAGTGGGGGTGCACTCTTCTATTGGCTCCAAAAAGATCACGCAGGTCCAGTGGTAGGGTGTACCCCTTCTAGGTCAAAACGTCGGATAGAAACATGAAAAAGCACATGTTGAAACTAGATTAGGGCGCACATCTCCATTGCTAAAATTAGGCTATATCACAAAATATCAAAGTGCTCAAAATCTCTTGAAAATTGAAACCAATCTTCATTGCTAGAAGGGTGACCCAAGATACCTACAAAAAATTAAAAAACAAAAACTCTAATTTTCATGTTCTCTGATCATCACCAAAATTGGCCCACACATTGACCCCCATAAAGGCTTTCTAAAAATATGATCAATCTTAGAAAGGAGAAACCCTAATTTTTCCTTAACTTTTCATGTTCCAATCGTCACCAAAGATAATGCTTATGCATGTCTCCATAATGGGTATCCAAAATTATGATTAGTTTCAAAAAATATGGACTTTCTAGAAATCGAAAGTTACCCAAAAAAGCAAGTCTCAAAAAAACTAAAACTACCCTTTTGAAGTTCTCACCCTCCTATATATGCATCAAATATTGCATGTCACATGCAAGCATGAGGAACTTGTTGAATTCATAAAAGCTTTCAACTCTATACTGGTATGAGACTACACTGATCCTAAAGAACAGTGATTTGAAGACCATAAGCAAGAAATGTGTACATTCTTTAACTTTGAGAATGAAGATCCACAACCATGTGCTAAGTCTTGCTCAAACACTCATGAATTGTCAATGCCGAATGATGATCTTTTCATGAGAAGTTCATCCACTAA
>ML812195.1:19374-31276 GCA_009831015.1 Picea engelmannii
CAACCTTATTTGGTCATCTATGTTTCTATGTATGACATTCAAGATGCAGAAACACTTCTTTTTCTCCAAATTCATATTATCATTTAGGTTCATGGCCTCTTCTCTTATTACTTCCAAAGCAAGAGTAGTTTCTTTGTTTTCTTCCAAGGCCTTCTCAAGTTTTTCTCTGTCATGCTCTAATCCCAGAATTTTGTATTCTTGTTTCTCAACAAACATGTTGGTTTTATTCGTTCTATTTGCAAATTGGACAATTCCTGAGCATGCCCAGTCTTGATTTGTTCTATTTCTTCAAACCATTTCTTTCTGACAGCATCCAGCTCTTTCGAGTGCAGATCTTGGTTTATATGTACTCTCTTTTCAAACTCTACATTTATTTCATCCTTTTGAGTTTGTAAGGCCTTATGTAACTCTTATGTGCGACAGTTCTCAACAACCCTGGTTACCATTTCAAACTCCGAAGTGATTTTATCATTTTTATCTTATACAACTTTCTCCACTTCTTCTTTGTGGATTTTCCTCTTTTTCCTCAATTGCTTTGAGAAACTCAACTGAGATGCCCTCTTGTTGTGCACTGAGTTTCTTTTCAAGCTCAACAATTTTAGTTTGTCCAGTGTCCAGTGTTATAGTGACTTCATAGATAGACATTGTATTTTCTCCTGCAAATGCATGAAGTACATAGGTGGCATGTATAGAATTCTCCTTTGGATCGGACCCTAACTCCCATTCATTGAATCTCTTTGTGGATGATTGGCTTCTAGTTGTATCTCCTCTTTTCCTTTTATGTGATCTCTTTTCAATTCCTTTAGTTCTATGACTGTAATAGTACTCTCCTACAACAACTACAATATCTTCTAAATTTAGTACTTGTGAAGAGAAGGTTAATTTCCTAGAATGGCCATGAGGGGAGTACATTCCTGGGGTGGAATGTTCACTATGCCCACGTTTGGAGTTGATGGGCTATTTTTAGTCTCATTTCATTGTTTTTGTCTTTTCCATTATGCTTCCTCATTTGTTTTCTTTCTTGCTTCAACTTCAGTTGCCAGTCTTTCCTTTTACTCTTTATCTCTTTTCTACACCTCTGCTTCTATTGCCAATATCTTCTCTTCCTTTTCGGCTTTCAAGTGTTGAAGGGAATCTTGATGGGATTTTATTTCGTCTTCCTTCTTTTTTCTCCTTTCATCATCAATCATATCAAGTGTTTCTTCTTTCTTCCTCTTCTCATCTACTGTGGAGTTCTTCTTGAGTTCAATTTCCAGTTTCCCTTTACCATCTTCCTGGTTCTTTTTTCCCTTTTCAACTTGCTTTCTCTGATATTCGTCCTCTGCATTTATTCACTTTTGATAAATTTCCTCTGATTTCCTTATATTTTCTTGTCCATTGGCTGGTAAATTCTTTTGGTCTTCCTCGAGAATCAGTTGGAATTGTTCTTGTAAGATACTCTTCTTTTCTTCTTGTTCCCTTTGCAGTTTTTTCCTGGCCACATCATCAGGTAGTCTATGTAATACCCCTCTTCCAAGAACATGACTCCTTTGACTACCTCTTCTGCAAAATTAACTTCATCTATCTTGAAATGAGTGAGACTCGGAGACTTAATATGATTCATTGCCATGTCATGTGGATAGTGTCCTCTATCCTCTCCAAGGAACAAACATATTTCCTGTAAGGCTTCTACCTGTTTTCTGGCATGGGGACCATTTGAAAAACTGTAGCTTCATATATTCACAGGGAAAGTGGGTCATAGTTTCTTACTACTACCTAACAAGAGAGCGGTTACACCAGTTGCCATGGTCTGGTAAGTAATTTCTCTTATCAGCAACCTATCAGGGACATAACAAGGAAGGAGGTGTGGGGCTCCAGTACTGCCATATACTCTGTTGTAAGTACAATATTTCCCTAAGTACCAATCTGCTCAAAACCGAGCTCTAGATCCAAAGATATAGCCTCCCAAAGTTTCCTAGACACTCTTGGCCTAAATCCACCTCACTACCACATGGTGTCTACGTGGCACCTTGTTATTTGTGCCATCCAATGTGGCAATGACGTGGCACCAGTGTGGCACCTGTCTAACCCACCAAGTCATGATTTTTAACCATGTAAGCCTAATGGCATCACCAACTTCACTGTGATGGAGCACCAAGCATTCAGAACTGAAAGCTCCAATAACAATCCACCGATCAAGCCCCTCCTAGATCCAATGATCCTCGGGCCGAGCATCCAACAACTCAAATTGTGTCAGAGACTTTAACTAGCACCGAGGTTAACATCCAAGTCTCTGACGCACCTCGTAGTGCAGGGGTGGGAGCCACAAGGATCCATGACTAAGATTGCATCTTGCCTCCCCACATATCAATGGTCCTCGTTCCACCATAGGTTTTATTTTATCGTTGTTGGACTTTTACAAGTCCTAGAACTTAGCCACGCATGACGATCAGTCTTTGTTGACAAAGGGTTGAGATTTACCCATCCCACTGAATCGACGGCCGTAAACTCTCCTAGCCCATCCCATGGTTTCTTTACTGGTTAACCCACTGATTGGGACTTAGTCATTTTACAAGTTCTACAGGGTTCAGTCCAGGTACTCTAGAGTAAAAACAAACACTCTCAAACCGTTGTTGGTCTCTCAACCTCATAAAAAAGGAAGATCTTGCATATCTTTCAAGATTTCCACAAAAGATTGAGGCTTTTTCAAGATTTCCACAATTCAACACATCAATTAGATTCCATGGTAACATAACCCAATTTCCCGTGAATTCACATCGTTGGTTATAAGAACTTACATTTCCCATTACATCAAACATTTACATACACACAACATTCACATTCAAATTCAACAACTAAATTAAACACTTATCTGATAAGGAAATTGCCAACACCTACTGACTAAGAGAGGATGCCCTTCCTCCCAACCTTATTCCATACTATATAGTTCCTCCTTACAGTATGCCACCCCCGTGATAAGCCATGATACCACCAGGGGAATGATTCAGCTGGATTTCCAAACTTAAAATGATCCAGGAAGGTTACTCTCCTTCCTCCTCTGACACAACAAAGGTTGCCCCCTTCCCACTTAGCTCGAGAAATCTATATGTTTTTTGAGTGGTTTATCAAATAGATTTCCTTTGCACAAGGGACTCCCTTATCTGCTAAACAATCCCTCAACGAACTCCCCTTACAAGTGATGGATTTTTTCCAATACGCACCAAGTTGTATCCCACTATTTCTCCAGCTCGGGATCCGAGTCTTCTTTGTTCGGGGTGATCATCAATAACTTGGACAATCTTCTTGTTTTCTTCAAGGAAATCCCTTCATTTTATTCTCTTCTTATATCTATGCTCACAAACAACTTTTTTCGCTACACCATTGCTTAGTGAGTCCGCTACTCACTCATTTTTTCTTGATTTAGCTCTCCCTGAGCTTCTTTGTGCTTTGCCTGTTTTTCTCTTGTTCTTTTTTTTGTTGTCTTTTTTTGCATCCTCGTGGATTCTTCCCTTCTATCTACTCTCTATATCCCTCGTATGTTTCTCATCTGGTGGTGCTTTTACACCTTTTGTCTCATCCTTCCAAGTCCTCTCGGGATTGTTATGGCTTCTTATAGATTTAACCTACAGTCTACAATTCCCCATATGAAAGGGGTAAATTTGTGGTGTCATGTTATTGGTCATTCAATTGACCCTTCATTCTTTCAAACACCAATTTCCAACAGTCATTAACTACCTCAACCACCTTTGTGACTTCTTTTACTGGTCATGTGGTTTCCTATAGGTATAGTACGATGGTGGGTGTATATTTATTCTTTACGATCATAAGTTGGCTTCCTAAGAAAGCTTACTTGTTTCCTCACTAACAAATCTAGTTCCTCTTCACCCAACCATTCAATCAATTCTTGCTTCATCAATTCTTTCTGGTGTATCATGGCCAGTATTGTCAAGGTTATTCCCTCTCAGTCAGTGTTTTCGTGTTTTCATTAAATTAAAACATAGTTATGTGCTTCATAAATACACTTACATGAGGTCTTAGCATAATTACAGTCTTGGGGGGGAATAGGGAGTTACATTCCCCTCCCCCTTAAGAGAAACACTGCCCTCAGTGCTTAAAACACCATGTATGTAAAATTATACAATAAACAAAAATGGGTATGCCAATATCATGGAATCTTCCAACTCCCACGTAGTTCCATCTTCTCTAAAGTGCTTCCATTGCACCTTGACCTGCATGATGGTTCGATTTCGGAGCATTGTTTCTTTCCTTTCCAGGATGCATTGGGGTTCGGGATAGAATTATCGTGATGGTTCCACCTGTATCACAATCCAATCAATTGCATAATTAGGGTCATGCACATACTTCTTTAACAAGGATACATGGAACACATTATGAGCTCTAATAGTAGGTGGTAATGCAAATATGTATACTATTGGTCCTATTCTTTCCAGGACTTCAAATGGTCCACAATATCGGGGTGCTAACTTAGCACACGCTCCCATTCTATGGGAAATTCTTTTTAGTTTCACTTGGAGATACACATGGTCTCCTATTTTGAAGTCTCTATGAGTTCTCTTGCTATCATCATAGCTCTTTTTTTTGTCTTGGGAAACCTTCAGGTTCTGCCTTATCTTAACCATGACATGTTCCATTTCTTTCAACAATTTTGGTCCAAGTGTGAATTTTTCCATTGGATTTTCCCAGCTGATTGGAACTCTACACTTTATGCCATACATAACCTCAAACATGCTCATTTTAAATGATTCCTGATAACCATTGTTATAGGAAAACTCTACCAAGGGTAGATACTCTTCCCACTACTTGGGTTGATGCATAAAATGCATCCTTAACATGTCTTCCAATATTTTACTCAACCTTTCGGTCTGACTATTTGTTTGACGATGGTAGGCCATGCTAAATGCCAACTGCGTTTCCAAGCATGCAAATAATATTTTCCCTAAATTTGAGGTGAACTTAGCATCTAGGTCTAAGATTATGGTTTTAGGTAAACCATGCAATCTAAAAATTCCTTTGATAAAAATGTTAGCAATGTCTATGGCTTTAAAGGTATATTTTATGGGGATGAAGTGAGCTTCCTTTCTCAACTTATCCACTACAACCATGATTGCATCATGTTGTTTGATTGTCTTTGGAAATTCTATGATAAAATACATGGAAATTATTTCCCATTTCCATTCTAGAATATGCAAAGGTTGCAATAACCCAGTAGGATGTATGTGCTCAAATTTCACCTGTTGGCACTCTAAACATTTTGCAATGCATTGGGAAATTCCCTGCTTCATTCCAGGCCAATAATGAATGTTTCTAATAGTTGTCACTATTTTCTGGGCTTTTTCAAGATTTCCACAATTCAACACATCAATTAGATGTCATGGTAACATAACCCAATTTCCCAGGAATTCACATCATTAGTTATAAGCACTTACATTTCCCATTACATCAAACATCTACATACACACAACATTCACATTCAAATTCAACAACTAAGTTAAACACTTATCTGATAAGGAAATTGCCAACACTTACTGACTAAGAGAGGACGCCCTTCCTCCCAACCTTATTCCATACTATATAGTTCCCTCTTACAGTATGCCACCCCAGTGATAAGCCATGATACCACCAAGGGAACGATTCAGCTTGATTTCCAAACTTAAAATGATCCAGGAAGCTTACCCTCCTTCCTCCTTTGACACAACAAAGGTTGCCCCCTTCCCACTGAGCTCGAGAACTCTATATGTTTGTCGAGTGGTTTATCAAATGGATTTCCTTCGCACAAGGGACTCCCTTATCTGCTAAACAATCCCTCAACAAAATCCCCTTACAAGTGATGGATTTTTTCCAGTAAGCACCAAGTTGTATCCCACTATTGCTCCAACTCGGGATCCGGGTCTTCTTTGTTCAGGGTGATCATCAATAACTCGAACAAGATTCTTGTTTTCTTCAAGAAAATCCCTTCATTTTCTTCTCTTCTTAGATCTATGCTCACAAACAACTTTGTTCTCTACACCATTGCTTAGTGAGTCCACTACTCACTCATTCTTTCTTGATTTAGCTCTCCTTGAGCTTCTTTGTGCTTTGCCTATTTTTCTCTTGTTCTTTGTTTTGTTGTATTTTTTTGCATCCTCGTGGATTCTTCCCTTCTGTCTACTCTCTATATCCCTCTAATGTTGCTCATCTGGTGGTGCTTTTCCACCTTTTGTCTCATCCTTCCGAGTCCTCTTGGGATTGTCATGGCTTCCTATAGATGTAACGTACAGTCTACAATTCCCCATCTGAAAGGGGTAAATTCATGGTGTCATGTTATTTTTCATTCAATTGACATTTCCTTCTTTCAAACACCAATTTCCAACAATCATTAACTACCTCAACCACCTTTGTGACTTCTTTTACTGGTCATGTGGTTTCCTAAAGGTATAGTACGATGGTGGGTGTATATTTATGCTTTACTATCATAATTTGGCTTGCTAAGCAATCTTCCTTGTTTCCTCACTAACAAATCTAGTTCCTCTTCACCCAACCATTCAATCAATTCCTGCTTCATCAATTCTCTCTGGTGTATCATGGCCAGTATTGTCAAGGTTATTCCCTCTCAGTTAGTGGTTTGGTGTTTTCATTAAATTAAAACATAGTTATGTGCTTCATAAATACACTTACATGAAGTCTTAGCATAATTACAGTCTTGGGGTGGAATAGGGAGTTACATTCCCCTCCCCCTTAAGAGAAACACTGTCCTCAGTGCTTAAAACACCATGTATGTACAATTATACAATAAAAAAAAATGGGTGTGCCAATATCATGGCATCTTCCAACTCCCACGTAGTTTCATATTCTCTAAAGTGATTCCATTGCACCTTGACCTGCATGATGGTTCGATTTCGGAGCATTGTTTCTTTCCTTTCCAGGATGCATTGGGGTTCGGGCTAGAATTATCGTGATGGTTCCACCTGTATCACAATCCAATCAATTACATGATTAGGGCCATGCACATACTTCTTTAACAAGGATACATGGAACACATTATGAGCTCTAATAGTAGGTGGTAATGCAAATATGTATGCTATTAGTCCTATTCTTTCCAGGACTTCAAATGGTCCACAATATTGGGGTGCTAACTTAACACACACTCCCATTCTATGGGAAATTATTTTTAGTTTCACTTGGATATACACATGGTCTCCTATTTTGAAGTCTCTGTGAGTTCTCTTTCTATCATTATAGCTCTTTTTTTTGTCTTGGGAAACCTTCAGGTTCTGCCTTATCTTAACCATGACATGTTCCATTTCTTTCAGCAATTCTGGTCCAAGTGTGATTTTTTTCCATTGGATTGTCCCAGTTGATTGGAACTCTACACTTTATGTCATACATAACCTCAAACATGCTCATTTTAAATGATTCTTGATAACCATTGTTATAGGAAAACTCTACCAAGGGTAGATACGCTTCCCACTACTTGGGTTGATGCATAACATGCATCCTTAACATGTCTTCAAATATTTTTTTCACCCTTTCGGTCTGACTATTTGTTTGACGATGGCAGGCCATGCTAAATGCCAATTACGTTTCCAAGCATGCAAATAATAGTTTCCATAAGTTCGAGGTGAACTTAGCATCTAGGTCTGAGATTATGGTTTTAGGTAAACCATGCAATCTAAAAATTTCTTTGCTAAAAATGTTAGCAATGTCTATGGCTTTAAAGGTACATTTTATGGGGATGAAGTGAGCTTCCTTGCTCAACTTATCCACTACAACTATGATTGCATCATGTTGTTTGATTGTCTTTGGAAATTCTATGATAAAATACATGAAATTATTTCCCATTTCCACTCTGGAATATGCAAAGGTTGCAATAACCCAGTAGGATGTATGTGCTCAAATTTAACATGTTGGCACTCTAAAAATTTTGCAATGCATTGGGAAATTCCCTTCTTCATTATAGGACAATAATAAAGTTTTCTAACTATTGTCACCGTTTTCTGGGCTTTTTCAAGATTTCCACAATTCAACACATCAATTAGATGCCATGGTAACATAACCCAATTTCCCGGGAATTCACTTCATTAGTTATAAGCACTTACATTTCCCATTACATCAAACATTTACATACACACAACATTCACATTCAAATTCAAAAACTAAGTTAAACACTTATCTAATAAGGAAATTGCCAACATCTACTGACTAAGAAAGCACGCCCTTCCTCCCAACCTTATTCCATACTATATAGTTCCTTCTTACAGTACGCCACCCACGTGATAAGCCATGATACCACCAGGGGAATGATTCAGCTAGATTTCCAAACTTAAAATGATCCAGGAAGGTTACTCTCCTTCATCCTCTGACACAACAAAGGTTGACCCCTTCCAACTGATCTCGAGAACTCTATATGTTTGTCGAGTGGTTTATCAAATGGATTTCCTTTGCACAAGGGACTCCCTTATCTGCTAAACAATCCCTCAATGAACTCCCCTTACAAGTGATGGCTTTTGTCCAGTAAGCACCAAGTTGTATCCCACTATTGCTCGAGCTCAGGATCCGGGTCTTCTTTGTTCGGGGTGATCATCAATAACTCAGACAAGCTTCTTTTTTTCTTCAAGGAAATCCCTTCATTTTCTTCTCTTCTTATATCTATGCTCACAAGCAACTTTGTTCTCTACACCATTGCTTAGTGAGTCCGCTACTCACTCATTCTTTCTTGATTTAGCTCTCCCTAGGCTTCTTTGTGCTTTGCATGCTTTTCTCTTGTTCTTTGTTTTGTTGTCTTTTTTTGCATCCTCATGGATTCTTCCCTTCTGTCTACTCTCTATATCCCTCTTATGTTTCTCATCTGGTGGTGTTTTTCCACCTTTCGTCTCATCCTTCCGAGTCCTCTCGGGATTGTCATGGCTTCCTATAGATGTAACCTACAATCTACAATTCCCCATATGAAAGGGGTAAATTTTTGGTGTCATGTTATTGGTCATTCAATTGACCCTTCCTTCTTTCAAACACTAATTGCCAACAATCATTAACTACCTCAACCACCTTTGTGACTTCTTTTACTGGTGACATGGTTTCCTACAGGTATAGTACGATGGTGGGTGTATATTTATGCTTTACCATCATAAGTTGGTTTGCTAAGCAAGCTTCCTTGTTTCCTCACTAACAAATCTAGTTCCTCTTCACCCAACCATTCAATCAATTCTTGTTTCATCAATTCTCTCTGGTGTATCATGGCCAGTATTGTCAAGGTTATTCCCTCTCAGTCAGTGGTTTGGTGTTTTCATTAAATTAAAACATAGTTATGTGCTTCATAAATACACTTACATGAAGTCTTAGCATAATTACAGTCTTGGGGAGGAATAGGGAGTTACATTCCCCTCCCCCTTAAGAGAAACACTGCCCTCAGTACTTAAAACACCATGTATGTGCAATTATACAATAAACAAAAATGGGTATGCCTATATCATGGCATCTTCCAACTCCCACGTAGTTTCATCTTCTCTAAAGTGCTTCCATTGCACCTTGACCTACATGATGGTTCGATTTCAGAGCATTGTTTCTTTCCTTTCTAGGATGCATTGGGGTTCGGGATAGAATTATCGTGATTGTTCCACCTGTATCACAATCCAATCAATTATATGATTAGGGTCATGCACATACTTCTTTAAAAAGGATACATGGAACACATTATGAGTTCTAATAGTAGGTGGTAATGCAAATCTGTATGTTATTGGTCCTATTCTTTCCAGGACTTCAAATGGTCCACAATATCGGGGTGCTAACTTAGCACACGCTCCCATTCTATGGGAAATTCTTTTTGGTTTCACTTGGAGATACACATGGTCTCCTATTTTGAAGTCTCTGTGAGTTCTCTTGCTATCATCATAGCTCTTTTTTTTGTCTTGGGAAACCTTCAGGTTCTGCCTTATCTTAACCATGACATGTTCCATGTCTTTCAACAATTCTGGTCCAAGTGTGATTTTTTCCATTGGATTCTCCCAGCTGATTGGAACTCTACACTTTATGCCATACATAACCTCAAACATGCTCATTTTAAATGATTCCTGATAACCATTGTTATAGGAAAACTCTACCAAGGGTAGATGCTCTTCCCACTACTTGGGTTGATGCATAACATGCATCCTTAACATGTCTTCCAATATTGTGTTCAACCTTTCGGTCTGACTATTTGTTTGATGATGGAAGGCCATGCTAAATTCCAACTACATTTCTAAGCATGCAAATAATATTTTCCATAAATTTGAGGTGAACTTAGCATCTAGGTCCGAGATTATGGTTTTAGGTAAACCATGCAATCTAAAAATGTCTTTGATAAAAATGTTAGCAATGTCTATGGCTTTAAAGGTATATTTTATGGGGATGAAGTGAGCCTCTTTGCTCAACTTATCCACTACAACCATGATTGCATCATGTTGTTTGATTGTCTTTGGAAATTCTATGATAAAATACATGGAAACTATTTCCCATTTCCACTCTGGAATATGCAAAGGCTTCAATAACCCAGTAGGATGTATGTGCTCAAATTTCACCTATTGGCACTCTAAACATTTTGCAATGCATTGGGAAATTCCCTGTTTCATTCCAGGCCAATAATAAAGTTTTCTAACTGTTGTCACCATTTTATGGTAACCAGGGTGACCTACATATGGTCTTCTATGGAACTCATCCATAATCAAGTGCCTCAAATCAGTTGAATTAGGCACATACATCCTGTTTTTATAGAATAACATACCATTGGCCTCAAGCTGATATCCTTCATACCTTTTTTCCCTGGGATCTTGACGTAACCCTTCCTTCACTTGATTAAAGAAATCATCTTCCTTCAAGAGGGTCTTAAGCCTCTACTCAATGTCAAACTCTCTTGCACTTGTTGTTTCTAGGTGTATAGCCTGCACACTTCCGTTGAATGTGTCTTCCACTCTATTCTCCTTCCCTTTAATATGTTTGATTTCAAAATCAAACTCGTTGATCAACGCCATCTTTTTGGCCTGTATGGAATTCAACCTTGGTTGGTCAAATAGGTACTTCATACCACAGTGGTCTCTCATTAGGATAAATATTCTCCCGATCAAGTAGCACATCACATCTTCAATGCATGCATGATTGTTGCTAACTCTAGATCATGTGTGGCATACTTCTACTCATGCTCATTTAGATTTCATGATTCATAGAAAATCAGTATCCCTTCTTGCATGAGAACTCCATTGAGTCCTTCCTTGCAAGCATATGTACAGACTAAGAAATATTTTTATGGGTCTGCAATCCTTATAACAGGGGCATTAATTAATAGATGCTTCAGTTGTTGGAAGTTATCTTCACATTCTGGTGACCATAAAAAATTATTCCCTTTTCTTTGCAATGAAGTAATAGGGTTATCAATCTCGGAAAATCCCTTTATGAACCTTCTGTAATACCCAACCAATTCCATAAAGAATCTTACTTCTGTCACATTTCTAGGGGCGATCCAATCCATGATTTCCCTTATCTTTTTGGGCTCGATTTCCACTCCTTCGGCTGAGATTATGTGACCTAAATATTGGATTTCTCCTTGGAAGAAATCACACTTGTTGAGCTTAGCATACAAATGGTGTTCTCTTAACACTTGTAACAACATTCTGAGATGTTCTTCATGCTTCTCTCGGTTCTCAGAATACACCAAAATGTCATCCACAAGAACTAAGAAAAACTTGTCTAAATATATGTATATCAGAGGATGTGGGGATATTTAGGCCCAGCCAACAAGGGTTCTTGTTGGAAATATGGTTTATGTTTTGGTAGAAAAAGCATTGGCTTACCTCATTTCTCATCAATTAATACAAGGTCGTATTAAAGACAATCCTTTCTCGAAAAAAGGAGTGGGGTCATTGCTAAATGGCCACTTTGTAGATGATTCCTTCCTTAT
>ML812195.1:35923-62233 GCA_009831015.1 Picea engelmannii
ACCAGGGTGAGTCACTTCCTCTACTTCATCTCCCCTGCACCTTTCCCTGTTCTGTGATCGATCGCCAAACATGACCCTAACTTCTTTCTGCATCTTGGAAATGTTTTCTTTCTGACTGGATTTCTCCCTCACATCTTCCTCAACGGCATTGTAGCTCCGTGGCAAGTGCTTTGTTGGACCTGAGTCAGAGGCTAGAATGACATCATCTTGTGGCTTAAACAGTCTAGATTGAATAGGTTGTTGCTTAGGAGATGGTGTAGATGAATTTGCAGTTTGACCAAGAGCAACCAAGCTTCGAGTTTTTACTGAACTAAAATCCACATCGGGGAAGGAAAGAGCCATACGCTGGAAGAAGAGAGATTGAAGCCTCCTCGACTCTACCTTGACCTGTTTGTCACAAGTAATACTTGAAAAATTTAGTCCAATTTCTTCCATACTTATTTCGCACATGAAATTATAGACAGACTTTTCACCTTCCAAATGAGTCTACTATACCTCAGAATGACTATAATAACGCGTGGCATTCTCCAGCATCAACTGCACATCTGCAGCAAAGTCAAGAACACTTCCATATTCAAAGTGACCAAGGCGTTCTTCTATTGTTCGAGCATCAATAGGGTTCCCTATAACCCTATAGTAAGCTGGATTCTCATTTCTCTTGGGAAGCTCCATAAAGAGCGCTCTGTATCGTCCATCCTTGTTGACTGTGCCTTGCAATCTAGTAAAAGCATTCTTACACTGCATTAAAAAACAAGAAAAACTATTATTTTTCAGGGATGGATATGATATTTTAGATATTTTAACAATAGAATAGATCATAGCTAGGGCTAGGATATTTTAGTAATAAGTCTTAACAAAGGAAAGTCTGACATGTCTTGCAACTTTCTTACAATTAAAATGAGGCAGTCTCAAAACACACAGCCAAAATACATTCCATGATCATGAAAAAGAATACAAAATTGTAAATTTAGGAATTTTCCAGGTTGCTGCATACTATTAGCTTGAATTCTAACAAACTGCAGTGATTCTGTTCCAGTGGAATTTAACTGCTGTCAAATGATATGCTTTGATGTCTCTAAAAGAAACCAAATTGCATAATGAAATCCCAAAGTTCATTGGAATATGAATCATAAAAAGTTAAAAACTTTTATAAATCCATGACAGAATAAAAATGGTGAAAACATTTCTAAACTTAGCATTAATGCTTATTCCACTGAAATTCCCAAATATTTACAAAGGCCAACTTTACTTAGTAAAATAACATTTGAAATTATCAGATTTTCCACAATACATGCACACAACTTAAATACTAAATCATACTTAACACATCTTTCCAAGGCATTTTGTAATAAATCCTAAAACATACTCAACATATCTTTCCAAGGTATTTAAGTCTCAGACTACCAACTCCTTAGGTTTTGATTGAGATAAGACTTGATGTAATGCTACATATTAGTTAGCATCAACTTCTCTTTCTGAAATCAGGCCAACTAATAATTCTGTAAAAAATCAAAATATAGCTTCTTCATGGTTGATGATCATTAATTAATGATGACAACGGAACATATAAGTACAAGAATAAAAAAAACTAAGAATAAATAAATGTGTCTTTTTACTAAGTATGTATATTTTCTAACTATGGTTTTAGCAGTCCATGCAATAATGAGATGATAGACTCAATTCTTTTTTACCTTGATTAAAAAATGATAGATTTACACATTTTAAGAGAAAATAAAAGAATATTAAGTGAACCGTTTTCCTGTGCAAATTATCATAGTTAATCTGAGTTACTATATTCTTAAGCAAATTGTCTTCTTACGATATCCTTCAGCCATTTTATTACAAACCTAAAGGATATTATGTACATCCAAAATAGAATAATGAGGATGCCTTTTGCAGCCCATCGGTTCCATCATCCATGTGATAATTTAGGAAAGTGAAAAACCTAAATTAAGGCTAAGAAGACTGTTTCTGCAAAATCTCTGAAGCCTAAAGCGGAAAAAAAAAACGAAGGCGAAGCCCACCGGTAAGTCAGCTAAAGGCGGTTTCCAAGGGGAAATCGGCGCCCCCTCCGGCTACAGCCCCGGCTCCGGCTCCTCCAGCTTCTACCCCAAAGGTTCAAAAAACCGTGTCTGTCGCTTCAATTAAAAAGGAGAAACCCTCGTCTTCAAAGGCGGCCAAGTCGAAACCGTTCAAGACATCGACTCCTGCGCAGTCCACTCTTGCACCAAGCCGCGCCCCCTGTTGCTTCCAAGAAGCCCATCACCAGCCCCCCTCTAAAGAAGAAGAAGAAGACCGCTTGAAATTAAAGCGGGAAACTGGAAGACGAAGAAAGTTGTTTCGGGGATTTTGTATTATGAGAGAACAACGTCATCTTATGTGGAGTCAGGCAACAGAAAATGATGATGATGAACACAGATAGCAGACACGAAGGAATGAAGAAGGAAGAGAAGGGGTTTAACTGAATCTATACCATCTTTAGAGAAATGGATTTCAGAGTTATTGTCGTTAAAAAAAAAATTAAAAAAGTCTGGAACTATCTTTTGTTCGGTCTATGCTTATGACAATGGAAATCACTTTCTCTCACAGATTTCCTGAAGGAACTCTCCTTTTAAACCATGTACTATAATTTTCTTTGGTTAAATAATGTTTCCCAAGGAAGCCTACCACGATGGGTCTATTAGCAAGGTTCGAGCCCGGTGCTATCACCCGTTCTGGGTTGCGTTACCCATGTTTCGGTCGACGAAGCTATTCACTGTTTGATATCACTGTTATTAAGTCTAAATAATGGAGACTTTAATTTAACTTGGTGACATAGCTTTGCATTAAAATAGGCATTAAAATTGCTGAATAAGGTTTTGAATTTTACAAGTTGCATTGTTGTCTTTTCAGTGATAATATCCATGGAGCTTTTGTATCTTGTTCCTGCCAGTGTAAAGAGATTTTTTTCCTCCTTACAATGGGTAAAGTCCTTTTGTTTTAAAGGTCTTTTGTTTTTTTGTTTTAAAGGTCTTTTGTGGTATTGTTCTTTTATTTTTTGTTATGGAATATTTTAACACCGATAATGTACCTAGTTCCATGAAGATTTAGTTTCATTCAGCTTACGATTCATTATACATTTTGAATAACAAACAACCCTCAATTATTATCTCTTGACAAACACTATTCATTACTTGTGCATTTAGTTATATTAAGTTTCATTGTTCAATATGTATCTCAACCCTTGTTATTTTTATTTTATTTCATTTCCAATTTGTTATCGTACTCATTCATTTCTTTGTCATGAAGGATGAATAAATAAATATGGAAATCTTTGAATGTTATTTTTTTTCATCCGTCTGTTATTTTTGTTTGAATATTCGTCCTTTACTCTTTATTTTTCTATAAAAGAAATGACATACACTTTCACTTTAAATTTAGATTTCACATAAACTTTCACCATGTGATCAATGCGGGATGCCCCTCCAGCACGGAAATTAGAATTAGCATAAACTTTAATTGTGTGAACAATGTTGGATGCTCCTCCTGCAAGGAAATTAGAATTCACATTAAATTTAACTGTGTGAACAATAACGGATGCCCTCCCTGCACAGAAATTAGAATTCGCATAAACTTTAACCGCGTGAACATTGTTGGATGCCCTTCCTGCACAGAAACTAGTATTATTCATTGCTTTTGTCCGTGTATTTCTTTTGAAATTCACAGACCCCTTTCCTTTACTCTTTATTTTGTCAGTGATTTCTCATTACTTTTCCTACGCCCAATCCACCTCTCTCCCTCCCTCTCAATCAACACTTCTTTTCTCCCCCCTCCTCTGCTCTGAGGCCTCAAGAACGTTCTGCTCTGCTCTGAGGCCTCAACAATGGATTTCTCTCTTTGTTCTTCTCTAAGGCCTCAAGAACATTCAGAAAGCCATGGATATCTTCACTCTAGTTTTCCAACTGATGTAACTGATGAAGGATGTTCTTGACGAGGACGAAAACTGTGAAATTTTGCAAACTGATTTCATGCTTCTGGAGGATCTTCTGCTCGACATTACCTCCGTCTTCCAACGTCAAGGGAAAGAGGCCCAGGAGGCCTTCAATATTTGGTTGCAACTACTACATAATTCCCTTAGAGAGGCATATAGCATACTCCATCGCTACGGTCCATCCCAACGACAATTGTGTCTCGACTATCTCATGTGAAAACCAAGGAGACTCTTCAAAGAAATCAAAGAATGGAAGGTACTTTTTTATTACCTCTGTCAAGGCCTTCAAAGAGACTTTTCAAAGTTTGTTAATGCTCACCAGATTGTCAACATAGATCTGATTCCACCTATGAGTGTATAAGATTCAAGACAACCGTGTTCCTATCGAAATAGAGGAGTATGCTACGAATATTGCGGACGAGTGTAAAGGTATTCGTTTGTCCATAACCTTAGTCGTTGCAGCAATGAGGGGCAAAACCAAAGTAGATGAATAGGAGACTTCTTTCTCTTCGATGAAAAATGCAGATCCTTCTTTTCCAAATACTCTACATCCACAACTCCATCGACTAATAAGATGGAGTTATGATGCTTTGCCCAATTTAGACATCAAAAATTGTTTCCTATATTGTGCTATGTATCCCAAAGATGAAGAAATTCCTATGTAAGAACTCGTTAGAATGTGGATTGCAGAGGGGCTTGTGAGGAGAAAACAGGAGAACTACTTAATGGACATGGCGATTGGGAACAGTTACGTAAACCTTCTTGTGGATCGTTGTTTCTTCCAAAATGCTACTGAGGAGCTCGATGGTAATTGGGAGCTTCTATGTCGACAATGTATAAGAGTTCACGATGTTATTCGTGAGATGGAAATATATATTGGCGAGGAGGAGGAGAATTGTTTATTTAAGGAAGGCCAATGGCTGCAAAACTTTCCAATGATTCAGGATTGAAAAAGGATGTCACTTTCCAATAATCTCCCCACTGAGTTACCATGTCCAAAACTGGTGATTCTCATCTTATCTACTCATCATTCAATTGAACAACTTCCATTAGTCCATCTCACGTCTCTCAAGGTTCTCCATCTACACTCCAATTACAATCACTACAATTTCTGCATCAACAACATAATAAATTCAATCCCATCGTCAGTGGAGCAACTAAAACAGCTTGAGTTTCTCAGTTTACAACGACTCCAGAGTATCCAGGATTTGCCTGAACAGATATGCCATCTTTCTTCCCTTCAGATTTTGGATCTTTCTTATTGTGGAGAGCTACAATCATTGTCGTCTAAGATAAAATGCTACTTAAGCATATTTATTGCAATATTTTATAACTAAATCTAAAAGATCTTTTAAAACTTGTATAACTATTATTGGTGGTGTCCCCACCTAGCCTACTGGCACAATTTGTCTATTCATCGTTATGCACTATTGATTTATGTCTTTGAAAATGGAAAGCTTAATTTTTGGAATTATTGTGTTAATGTGAGGGTGGGAGTAGCAGTGGGGCTGGGGGGAGAAATTAGTGAAAACATAATAAGTTTCAAGGGAGGGGTGTGTTGACGGTCGATTATGACACATCGTCAATTGGAAGGGAATAGTTCGGTCCGAGGTTGTCTAAATAACCCAATCCGTTTGGAATAACTACCCCTGACAGGTTTAATGGCTTCGTTAGCCGATAACGGGATATAATCTAAACTACGAAAATAAAATAACTAACTATGCATTAATGAAGAACTACTATATACATTCACTATTCTCACTTTTATATACAATATATACAAATAAACAGGTGCAAGATTTATGAGAAACCTTGTAAACTATGGTTGTACAAGAGAACCAAATCTTAGGAAAAATTAAATAGATCTAGAACATTCTACTAATCTAATTTTAACCTTGAAACTAAAAAATAAGAAAAATGAATGAATGTAAATAATAATGTTTTAACTTAAATAAACAAAGTATTTAAGTTTAAATGTTAATTTACATTCATAAAATATAAATCAAAACAAATAGAAAATCATTCACCTATGTTTGGCCAGTATTTAAAGAGAACTTTTGGTTGTGCATTCCTTTATAACGTTGCTCCAACAACCTGTTTGTTAAGAGAAATCTATAGCAGGAGGTTGTGTAATTCTAAGATTATGACAGTGTCAGGATTAAAATCACTTTCACTGACAATTTAAATCTTATTTAAAATGAAAAAATAACAACTTTCAAATCATGATTCTTAGTGAAGATATAATAGACTAATCGACAATAAGAAAAATCCCAATTTAACAATTATATCTTTACAAATCCAAATTACATGAATAAATTGAATATAATATAAGATTTGTATCAAAATAATACAATCACCAAGACTAAGATAATTGGGATAATAGATTGTTAAAGATTGACAAAATTAAATCATAAATGATAGCAATTAACCATGTATTGATAAAACAGACTAAAGTTAATTTAAATAAATGCATAATCAATTACTCAAAGAATATGAACCATAATCAAAATATATTATAATGAAAACAAAACCCTTTTACTCACAGGACAAAATCCATTAAGCAATATGGAATTTCATATTCTTCTTCGAAAACACTGGTCCATTCTCCCAAAAATTCCAACCATCTGTTACTCATTTTGAAAAGAAAAAATTTACAAAATAAATAATATACAAAATAAAGGATAAAAATCTTCCTCTGAATTTCTTGGATCTCCTTTGGCTCTGAACTTTCTCATATATTTATGCAATGAATGAACAGTCTGAGCATCACTAACAATTTTCGCCACCTAGAATTTTCCTCGTAAAGAAACAAAAATATCTCTCAAATCAAGCATTTTACTGGGAAAAATCTCGCTTGTAAGCTAAATGGGTCCATTCTACAAATGGGTTTTCATTAGTTTCTTGAGATTCCTCACGGTTTGTTTGCAATCAGTCCCGCAAAATCGTCTTCTTGTTCTTGAACGCATTTCCAAATCTTATTTGTTGTTGCTCATAAATTATTTGCAGCAATCCAATGTTATTTTTGGATCAATTATCTTGAACGTATTTAGATAATAAAATCAAGCCATGATCAGATCTGTACATATCTGATAATACCTGTGAAATAAAAATAAACCAATTTAATAACCTAAATATACAAATTGTAAATAAAACAAAATCTAGAACAATAAAATTAAAATGAATTTAAACTAAAAGCTAACTATGTAAACAAATATTGGTTATATTTTCCTTTCAAATATGATCTTAAAATTCTAGAAGTTTCATGTTGATGGAGAGGAGAAAAATATTAATTTTGAGTTTCCACAAAATCAATCAAATGATAGATAATTTTTTTTTATTTTTTATTTTTTATTTTGAAATGAGATGCAAAATGAAAAAAGAATTTAATTAATTAAACCTACCAAATGATTTTGTGAAAATGAGAAACCAACCTAGATATTATTTGATGAAGTATTGAACCCATTATTCAGAATAGTCAAACTTGCTAATAAGCAAAAGATGAAAACATAGTTATAATTTAAACGAAAGTAAACAGTTGATAAAAAATAATGTTTTTGTTTAAATTGAGATTTCTATGCTCGCCTCTCCTTCATTCAAATTTGATCAAATGTGAAAAAATGTCATAGAAAAGATGTGTCACGATAAGCTTTATTCCTGTAAAATCATTGTTATTAATCCATGTCTTCAACCAAACCATTCTCATAGAAGATAAATTCAATAAGGAAGAGGTAATAACAAACTCCCAAATTATGAAGCTCGTCCATCAACATCAAAACTTTGTAGAAAGCAAAACAAAATGGCATTTGAATTTCATGAAATTCAAACCAAACAAAAGAAAAGAATATAAACTCAAACCAACCTCGAAACAAAGCAAACCAATACCAATCCAATCAAGTCAAAGGGAAACAAAAGAAGAATCCAAGTAAAATTTAGAGGGACCCTAGATTTTGATTAAAGAAAAAGAAGGGGGTTGTTGCGGGCAACCAACAAGGTGCGAGTGAGGGTAGGGAGAGGGGGGACAATGTGAATTTCAAGGGCGGGGGTGGCATGGGACAACGTGCATTTAAAATGCACATTGTCCCCCCCACAAAAAACTTGCATTTCAAATGCACATTGTTCCGACCCCCATCCCCATACAAGATGGTTATTTCAATTTCATCAAGTTGGCTTTGTAGAATCCTAGTGGATACTTAGAAGTCTTGTTCATTAAGTTGGCCACTATGCTTGTAACTAGCTATGATAAAAAAATTAGACAAAAAAATCGAGTTGGAGTATCATAAATTATATAGATTATACACATCAATGTTTGCCCTTGTTTATGAAATTGTGGTAGCATCATTTCTTTGCATGGGGCATCATCGTAGTTTCTTTGGTAAATAGAAAATGTACAAGTGTCTCAATACAATGGACAAATGGACTAGTTCTGTGAATTGTTGTCTTAATTGTTCATGGAATTGTTTTCTATCTTTATGTAGGGCCCCTTATTTTCCAATTACCTACCAAAAACATAGTCTAGTTTTGATATCAAATGTAACATGCACACACACAATGTGGTACTATGAGATATGCTTCAATATGCCATTTTACTTGTGTTATTTCATTCATTATTTAGTATTGTTTAATAAGTATTTTATAAGAGCCCAACGATGAGCTTCCTAAAGATAATGCAAGGTGGTGCAATCCTCCCCTTGAGCACTTTGATATCTCATAACTCATTTTCTAATGCATTTCCAAGGTACCATCCCTCTTCAATACAAAATTTTTATGAGCTATGTTGGTTCTATTAAATTTATTATAGTTTCATATTTTGTCATATGGATTTTGAATTATAGTGGTATTTCATTTTTTTTCTTGTTCTTATTTGGTGTTTGCTACAAAGAAGAGATATTGTAGTTTCATATTTTGTCATATGAATTTTGAATTATAGTGGTATTTCATTTTTTTTCTTGTTCTTATTCATTGTTTACTACAAACAAGAGTTACTGTAGTTTCATATTTTATCATATGAATTTTGAATTATAACTCAGTATTTAATTTTTTTTCTTCTTCTTATTTGTTGTTTACTACAAACAAAAAAAAAAGGACCATTTTTCCATGATTAAAAATAATCCATAAACTCTTATTTAAAATATTTTTAAATAAATTAAAAAATACAAATATTTATTTGTTATTAACTTTGCAAGTATAAAATTACTTTTAAAAATTTAATTTTAATAAATAAAAATAATATTATTCAAAATTTAAATTAAAAACAATAACATCACTATTATCTTTATCTTATTATTACATTTTCAGTTTATTCATAATTATTACATTTCAATTTTATTCATATTCAATTTATTCATAATTATTACATTTCACTTTTATTCATATTGTTATTACTTTTTAATTTATTTATAATTTCTTATTACTTTATCACAAATTAAATTACCATTAGCATGACCATGACCCACTTCTCATTTAAATTGGCATTTAACATTCTTATAAATTTTGATACTTTTATAAATGTTCTTTGAGTGATTGCTCATTACTTATGTGAGGAGAATACGGATGCCTATAATAATAACAACTTTGAGTGCGTTGCAATTAGAGAATTATTTTTTAAACTTTAATAAATGAATATGAATTATGAATTATTATAAGATTATAATTATTTTTAAACTTTAATAAATGAATAATTATTAAATTTCAATTTTATTCATAATCTTATTACTTTATCACAAATTAAATTACCATTACCATTAGCATGACCATGACCCACTTCTCATTTAAATTGACATTTAACATTCTTATAAGTTTTGATACTCTTATAAATGTTCTTTGAGTGATTGCTCATTACGTATGTGAGGAGAATACGGATACCTATAATAATAACAACTTTGAGTGCCTTATTTTCTTATTATTTTTATTTCATTTCCAATTTGTTATCGTACTCGTTCATTTTTATGCCCCTCCTCCTGGCTATATTGATGCGTAACGCTCTTTCAGTGATTGCTCATTACTTTTCCTACGCCCAATCAACCTCCCTCCCTCCCTCTCAATCAACGCTGCTTTTGTTCGCCCTCCAGCAGTCCGTGGATTTGTCTCTGCCTTGAGGCCACAAAAACATTAAGAACGCCATGAAATTTTGGTGTTAATTGGTGTAGTGATATAATTATTATACGAGAGGAAGAGGGTGTGTACTATCTTGAACCAATTGACATATCTTGAACCAATTGACATGTATTTTTTGAATGGATGTTTCATTTACATATCGTAAAGGTTTTATCACTATAAACTTAGATAGTATCTTTTTTGTGATATTTTGATTAAGTGTATGATCTTGGTACAAATTATTCAAATTATTTCATGATATCAAAGCAAGAGAGTATTAATCAAAACCCTTGATCTTTGGTTTAAAGTCTACTCAACATTTTACTTTAGATCTGTAATTTTCTTCTTCAAATTTACAATCACTAGTACATATACTAGTGCATATAACGATTATTCTGACCAAAGAGATTTAATAGTTAGTGAAAAATATTTTTCAAACTATCATATAACTGAGTTTTGAGTTTAAAGTGACTATATTAATAATAACCAATGTATATGACTAATAAAGTAGTTATAATTATAATTTGGTAATTGTAAGTCCCTCGACTAGAAGGGCATGGACACCCTCTCCCAAGTCCTCGAGAAGATAGAATTTGGGGTCACTCCAAAACTCAAGAGTCACACTAGTTGGGCAAGTGGGCACCTAAACACGCCAAGGGGCTTTCCCAAGCATGAGGTGAAACATGGGGTGAAAGAAACCAATAGAAAGGGCGTGTCAGGTTAGAAGATGAGTTGGCTCAATAAGGCGCACACAAGGCAAGGGCACACCCAAAGAGGGTGGGGTGAGTCGAGACGAGGAGCACGCCCAAGGTTGAGGCACGACAGTCCCAAGAGATGCAAAGGTTGAATGTGTGCATGGGTTTGTTTGGGCGCGCCAGTTCGCGAAGGGGCTCGTCGGTTTGTTGGGGTGTTCTACTCCATGAAGGGGTGCAACACACCCCAAAGGACGTGATGGTTCGCGAAGGTGACATTTGGAGTCCATATAAGAACACGAGGGTGCACAACCAAGGAAGGCATGAACGAAGAGGCATAGAGGAGAACAAGTCAAGCGACCAAGGCAAAGTTTTGAGGCAAGCCAGAAATGAGGAAAAGTTGCGAAGACGTGGAAGACAAGTAGCCAAGAGTGGGATGCACAAGGGGAGTTTGGGGAAGTCTTGTCGCAGATCTGGGTGATGCATGCCATGAGGAAAAACCAAAGTCTCTGTTAGCATTGTGAACTTTTTTGATAGAGAAGAGACAATGAATATGTTTTCGACGCATGTCTGAGCGCACCATAGAGGTTGTGAAAGTTGTTTTGACGGAAAAGCCTTGGTGGGAAAAATCTATGTATCAGTGTCTTGGTGAGGTGAGGTGAGTCGTGCAACTTTGCCCAAGTTTTAAACCGAGCCAATGGTGTTCATATTGTAATTATTTCACAATAATAAGACTTAGTCGAGTGTTAGGCATGTCTTATGCCACCTGCACTATATATGTGTGTCTCTTGTTTGTTTCACAAGTGTTTTCTTGGTTTCACATGTTCATATATGTATGCTTAAATGACTAAGTGTTAATATTGGTAACAATTTGTCTAATTATACAAGTGAGTTGCATAGAGTAGGAGTGTGACTCACCCGTAACCTAGAACAAAGTATGGGTATGCTCTAGGTGAAGAGGTGTAGTCTGGGAAAAGTATCCTTGGTGTTTCCAAGTAGCCAAGTGAGAATCGTTGCAGTTTCACATGCCCTCAGGATGTGTACGATCACAAGAAAGGTTGGGTTTGTGATAGTTGTGTTGATGATTGCAGCTACATGAGACATTCTTCAGGACACAAACCTGAGAGAGAGTCCCTAAGAGGGGTGTGCAAGTTGCATGGGGTGAAGAAATTTTTTCTATAACAGATGTCCCTTAATGTGTGAGGTCAGAGGAGTATCTATGATAGCCGAAATACATTATAATTCCTATAAGTGGAGTAATGGGGACTTAGCTGGAAGTGTTAATTGCTAGAGAGAATATTACAATTCATTATGACTTTGTACACATGGCTGCCAATTTGAATTACACTGCAAATCCATGTGGAAATATACCAAATAGTTGTTCATGGCCATGAATAGGCAATACAAAGTAGACACATGCCATAGGTTGTCATAGTCACGAACAAGGCCCAGTGGAAACCAATCTCAAAATCAATCTAAAGATATATGTATACAATGGAGTACAATCTGATCTCCCATGATCATTGAAGTCATATAGGTATTGGTCCAATGAAAGACATCAACAGAATAGGAATGTTGTTGCTATAAGTTAGAGGTCTTCTACATTATCCGTCAAAGGTGCAATTCTACATCATGTGAATAGAGGATTTGATGTCGAATGCTGTAATGTCCCCAAGGTCGAGCCCAGTTGTAAATCTGATGTATGAAATGAATTGTAAATATGTGTTATAGGCTGGTGAGAAAAGTTTGTATAAGCCGGTGGGCTTATGTGATTGTTAGGCCATAGAGCCTAAGGGTTGGAGGCCAAGGGCTTGATTTTGTACTTGTATGTATGCAGAGCATTTAATAAAATTGTAAACACCACCAGGTGCATACCGACCACGATGAATGAGTGAAGGGGAACTGAGCTTCCACAGAGAAGGCAAGGGATTAGGGGCTGGAAGGTGGGAAAAGGGGCTAAGTGTTTAGCCTAGGGGGCTTAAACCTGAGAATAATATTTTAATATTATTCCAAAAAGACATGTGCATTTTATGTTTTATCCTATGTTTCTAGCCAGGGGAGGATGTACAAGGGTGATGCGTGCTGGTGGAACGCATGCAGTTCCATGGGTGACAAGTGTCAACCCTGGCACATGCGAATAAAATGGCCAGGATGAGCCGTGAGAAGGATTCCTTGTCCCATTCGATCAGACTACCTAAGCGTGTATGGGCTCTGAGCAGTACAACTGACCCGAGTTCTGCAGAGAACCTTCGTGCATCCCTATGATCTGAAAAGTCTGTGTCTGGTTCTAAGAAAACCCGTGTATACCTCTGTACTAAACCAGAAGCCTGTGATCAATTATGAAAGAGCCGGTTTCACCTCTGTTTTGAAACGAAAAAGCCTGTGTTGTGTCTGGAGAATTCGTGTGCATCCACTGCCCGAGATCGAGCCTGTGCGTAAGATATCTATTCCGAAGTCGTGACCGTGAGATCGATTTTCCATCGCTGAACTAGTTTGAGGAAGCTTGTGTTTGTTTCCTATGAGTTGTTGTGGCCACGTAGTGTTGGACTGTGTATGGCTTGTGACCAGTTGTGAAACTCTCTCTCTCCAGGCGAGAGTGGTGTTGAGGTTGGATGAATAGGTGGTTTTGGTCTATGAGCATCTCTCTCTAGAGGAGAGAGTGCATAGAGGAAGGAGAGGACTCCTGGAAGGAACCTTGTAGCTGCCACAGAGCCCGAAGACTTTCGGTCCGGTCTGTTGCTGTAACCCAAGGCAAGGGAGGTTAGTAGACGAAGGACTGTCTAGGTGACAGAGAAGGTGTATACTCCTGGGGTGGAACAGGCATGTGGGGAATGAGGGTCTATGGGCAGTGAGCGTGAGAGGTTCCTGGGAGAGAATCCCATCCTTGTCGCTGTGTGCTATTTTCCCTGTAACCTCAGCCTAGCCTAGGATTCCTTGTCTCGGGGTGGAGCTTAGTCCCAGCTCAGGGGTGACCCACTGCTGAGCTTGATGAGCAGTGTGGTCTAAGGCTAGGAGGTTCGTGGAAGGCCTACACTTGGTTGGTGGAATCTACCACTGTTAAAATATAAGTATCTGATTATGCTTTATTCATGTTTTGCATGACTGTGTTGCTTATATTACCATGAATTCCCCTGTGTATATGAATTAATATTAAATGCTATTGATTGTTAATTATAGCAGTAAATAATATGTTTTACTCTGAGCTTAAATGTCTTTATTTGTTTAAATGCATGTGGATTATATAATGCCTATATGAATTATGTATAAAGTGGTGTTATAGATTTCTTTTAAGAGCGTTTAAGCCTAGGTAGCCAGAAAAGGTGCGCTACAAACACAATGAGACTTTGTTTGATTATCGTTCATTAAGGTATATCATTAACAAACGCGAGACAACCTACCGATAATGAAATTAGGTATCAAGGCACTGAGTACATTCTTACAAGTGTGAATAAGGGTGTTGAGGTCGAACACTTAAATAATCCATTGATCAGGAGACATTGATGCATTCCCAACTTTGGCTTTGACCACGAACTTTGGCTTCGACCACGACCTTGTACAAAATTTCCTCTTCCTCTGCTTCTAGAACTGTCACTTGAAGATTTACTTGTGTTGGCTTCTGTGAAAAAAACATCTTCCCCAGCTTGCTTTTTCTTTCCAAAAGTTTTGTTGTGTTGAGATAAAATTTCAATTAGTTCGTCAAATGTAAGCTTATCTAACTTGCCAGTTACTTGTAAAGTTTCCAAAAAATGTGTATAGGAAGAAGGCAGTCCAACAATTAAAATTGTGGTCATGAAACTATCATCTACTACTTGAAAACCAACATTTAGTATTTCCTGCTTAATGTTATTATGTCTGGAAATATATTCATGTACATCACCTCCTTCAGTCAATTTTTGTTGGAGAAACTTTAATTGAAGATCAACTTTATTTGATCCAGGTTGAGTATCAAATAAATCCTTAAAAACTTTCAAAGCAGACCATGCATCAGTAGAATTTTCAATGTGAACATACATCTCATCATTAACTGAAGATTTAATGAGTGCTAATTCTTTGGCATTTTTAACTTCCCATTTTGCTAATGTAGCTGCATCTATAGGCTTAGTTGGCTTAGTATATTCATTACGTATATCATTCCAAAGTTCATTGTAAATGAGAGTACTTTCAGTGAGATGTTTCCATGTCTTGTATGATTTTGTGCCTTCAAGTTTATCGAGTCAGAGAACAAATTAATTAACTTCGACATTGGAGTGTGGAATATTCGCACCAAAACAAAATCAAGCAAAAGATATCAAGATGAGCAATACACCAGATGCATCACACAAAAAATGATCTATCGGGGCTTGGTCTTGACCCTCGTATAGTCGTTGAAACAGGAGAAAAATCACTGAGCTTGGCACTTGGCTCTAGTCAAATTCCAAGTAACTTTCAAAATTTTATTCCTTACAATGCTCTTGCAAATTTTAAAATACTTTTTCTTTTTAAATTCACCCCCCCTCAAAGTAAAAAATACTTTGAGTTACAAAATTTTTGTTACCCCCCCCAAAACAAAATCACAGTGTAAAGAAGAATTGATTACAATATATATTCATTGAGCGCTGCCTGTAACCTGTTGCCTGCAAAATATTTTGATTGGTATCCCTCAGTGGACACTAACCTTTCAACACATTCTCCAATGAATCCTCATCAACGAAGCTTAGCTTTCTATAATGATTCATATAAAGAACTGGATTCTCCACATTGAGTCCAGCCAATTTTCTACCTAGCTGTTGACGAAGCTTTGCGAAAACTGTTTGGTAATTACACAATCAATATTTTTTGTAGTCTTATGCACCATTCCATGCACTCCACGCACAGGGAAGACCAAATCTAGACAAGTCGCTTGACACCATACATCGCTCTGATTTTATTTGTTGTTTTTAAATCAGATGACTTGGCACTGTTCATCACGTCATTTTGCACATTTCACACCAGTAGAGTAACAAGAGCTACATTCAGGGCTGAGAACATACCACGACTCAATGTTGTTTTAAGAATTGATCAGGATGGTAGTGCCCAGTGAAAATATGTCCAAGCTTCCATTGACGCTGTCCCTAATGATAACAAGGAGCGAGTAGTAATCCAGATGTTGCCTGGAGTTTACAGACAAACCGTCTATATTCACAAAAAAATCTCATCAAAATCCAAGGATCTCGTGCAACATAAGAGACTGTGTTAACTTGACATAACACAGCCAATACACTTATTTCTTGGTTGGCAGGACATTGCGTATCTACTTGACAAAGTTCTAGTCATAAAGATTTAATGACATCATGTTCACCTTGCACCTGAAAATCGAAACAATTTCATGGGTTGACTCATAATCTGTGAAGAAAGATGAATTAAAGAATCCCTCAAGTCCCCTCTCATTCTTCTAGTGCATATGGAATCATTTTCAAGGGATAATCTCAGTGAATTTCTGTTGGTTATTCATTTCGTGTGATGGTTGGGAGCTTCACAACTTTTCCAATTGCGACTGTTTTACCACAATATAGAAGGCAACGTCAATTTTTTTTTTTACTTCTCTACATATGGTGGTAGACCCCAATCACCTGGGATAAAATCCACTAATGAGATAAGGACCTGGTGTACTCCTTGACATAAATTCATGTCTAAGTTTGGATCAGGAACCATAACTACCAACATGCCAACATTTTTAGCTGCAGCTACACCCGTTGGAGCATCTTCAAGACACGATACATTTTCTACTTTGGGAATTTCGGAGGAGAAATTGTAGGGAGGAATTGGATTTCTTATCACAGTTTTAAGATTAATATAACAATGGATTGGATTCGAGGCCGTGAGCGTTTAGCACAAGAATTATATTAAAAAAATGAAAATAAAATTCCTTTTCCCTTTTAAAAAATTGAACAATAATTGACCAATTTAATGATTTCCTTGGCCTGTAGCGCTAGGATCTCTTCCTCTGATCAGATAATCTCCTCTTCAGTTCAACACCATTACTGGAGCTCTGATACTACAATAATGGCAGAAGTGTCCTCAGACACACACTTTTATTAAATAGGAAAATAAACTACATAAGAGAATTTGCAAGAGTTTACACCAGAACAACTCAACACTCTTGCAATGAGCTATATATAAGTTAAGTGTCCTAACAAACTCTAGTTATGGATCACTTATTAAATGAACAAGTGTCCATTTACAATACATGTTATCTTAACAATCTTCTAACTATACTCCTAATTTAGAGCCTAAGATACGACACCTTTCTAGAGTCATATCTTTTACAATAATACTCTATTTCTAAATGTCTCCATTTATTAATCAAATGTTTTAGATTATTAATTTAATATCCTAAATTAATAATCATTTTATCTAACTTATTAAACTATGATATTTTTATTTTGGATTATCTAACAGAAAGCCAAGAAAAAACTGTCAATTAGATCCCACACTTCATTCCTATAAGATCTGATCCTTGGATGCTTGGCTTGGTAAAAAAAATTTGATCTGATTCACAACTAGCTCTGCATCCCCAAACACATATATCTCTTTGATTCCCATGTCTTTTGCAGCTCTCAAACCCAAAACGAGAGCTTCATATTCTGCCACATTATTGGTATCTTCAAATTCTAACTTGTAGGACAGTGATATAGCTTCCTAAGCTGGTGAGACAAAAACTACTCTGGAACCAGCACACTCTCTAGAGGAGGATCCATCGAAGAAAATTTTCCACGCAATTGTGCTCAAAGGGGGAGTTTCACGGAGATTAATGGGCTTTCTTATTTCAAGAGGAGGTTCAGGGGCATCGATTAGTTGCAATAAGCTAGATCCCAAATCAATATCAAGGGAAAATATAGGATAATTGTTGGGGTCTGCCTCATCACTGATTAGTTAGGCCAACTGAGCCTCTCTGTACAGTCTTCTATGCTCCCCTCCGAAGACTGGAATGGTGGCATACATGAGATCCATTTGCAAGTTTCCCCCGAGTATTTTTATCCACATTCTCAACAACAACATGCCAAACTTGGGGGGAACACCGGCTACCACAATGTCCATGACCACACTCTTCATGGGAAGTTGAAATAAGGTCACGACCAGATATTTGATGACCTTGAGACATTGCACTCTCCTCGAATCAAACGAATATAAATCATGATAAGATTTTGTGACTTCTAATCTAAGTTCTTCCATGACAGTCTTGGGCATGAGAATATGAGATGCCCCTGAATCCATCAGACAATTATGCAACACCTTATCATGTATGTTCAGAGATGTGTAGAAAGGAGGGGATGAATCATATCTGTCTTCTACCATAGGACCTAGGATGACTGCTGGTTTTTCGTCTTGAAGGTTTACTGAGTCTGTGCAATGGCATAATGGCTCGGGCTGCAACAACTTAGAGAGGGATTTTTTGAAATCTTCGTGCTTGACCAGCACTAAAAGGGGTACATGAATCCTGATCTTTTGGATTTTGTGCTCAAAACTAAAGGAGGAGGGGGGCTTCAGAATTTCTCTCACTTCTGGGCCAGGTTCCTTGGCTATTGGAGGAATTCTGAGCTTTCTTTTCCTTGCTGGGATTTTCTACAACTTTAGCAGGTTTCTCTTCTCTGGGAGGCTGAGTAGGGATGTCAGACTTGTCTTCTTTCCTCTTGGATCACAGGTTTTAATTGTTGGGACTAGTATTGGCCTTCTCATCCTTACTCGAATCATTTATTTGGCTATCTATGAGGGATTCTTCGTATGTAGATTGAGTTAAATGGGGAAATGATGAGGTATCCCCAAGACAATGGATTTCAGGATTAGCTTCCTCTTCCTCTTCATCAGTGACAAAGTTATTCTGGAGAGGGGCTTGAATTCTTTGATCATTCCTATCCCAACCTCTTTGATATCTTGGAAGTATCTGAGGAGCACTATTAGGTCTCCTAAAGGTGCCTTTGTTATCAACATTTTGAGTGTTTCTGTAGGCTTGTCTTGTTTCAATATTTATTTTCTCCATATCAGTAACAAGAGATTTCACTAACCTGACAAGCTCATCATTTTGAGGGTGGGTAGTAGAGGAAGAGGTTAAAGTTTCAGACCTTCCATTTTTCTGTCCCTGTTAGCCTTACTCCTAAGCTCATTTACTAGCATAATATTGGATTCTACTTCAATGGCTGCATCTTGCATATGAGCCAAGGAGGTAGCTCTCCTTTCTCGTAATAGGAGGCAAAAGTCGGGGTCAAAAGAACTAGAATAGGTAATCAGTGCAGAGGTTTTTGTAGGCTTAACCTGAGTGGGAATTTTTCTATACATTTTATTAAATCTCTTTGAGAAGTCAGAAACAGATTCCCCTTCCTTTTTCTTCAGTGATCCAAGCTCCGTAATATAGTAAAGGAAATCCTTCCTATCCCCCCAATTCTTTAAGAAGGCTTCATCTAGGGCTTCAATCCCATCGATAGATCCAGGAGGAAAGGTCCTAAACCACTTCCTAGCCTCACCTTAAAGGCTATGAAAAAAAATCCTCATCCATATGTCTACATGCATGATGACATGATGATCTGTAAAACTGTAAAAGGCTTCAAGGTGTTCCTCTGCGGTTATGTCTCCTTCACCTGTGAACTTGGGAAACTGCTTAAGGTATCCATCCACTGGGAGGGCATTCAGAGGTTGAGGCAAAACAAGGGGGGCATACCTAGCAGCTATTATAGCTTCCATTCTAGTCATGGGGGGATTTGCGCCTGCCATAGGGATAATGGGTGGAGGAAAACTAGGAGGGGAAGGAGTTTGAATAGGGGAGACTGGAACTAAGCTTCCGGGAGGAAATGGGAACAACAAAGGATTTAGATAAAAGGCTACAAGGCTTGAGGGAGAAGAGGCTTCTCTTCACACAGTAGAAACAATAATATGAGGAGGGGTGGTAAATCTCAGAGTAGGGAAATCTCCTGAGGTGCTAGGTCTAAACCATGGTACAACTTCAGGGGATAGAGGAGTGACAAGGATTTCTCCCTCCAATTCCAGACCAGAAGGGGAAAACTCAACAAGAACACTCCCAAAATTTAAAGTTCGGGAAACTCCAACAGAAGGTATAACAGGAGAATGAGAAACATAAATTGGAGTTTCTATAGAAGGATCATGAAAACCATCAGAAATACCTGGTTCAACAGTGGAAGTTCCTTATTGAAGGGCCTTTTTCCTTCTGAAAATTTTCTTTGGGTCAATGTAGGGTGTCGCTAGAGGCAGTTGTGGAGTAGACCTCGTGTGTCTACCTCTAGAAGCCACAACTGAACCAGTGGAGTCGCTAGTGGATTCGTCTTAACGAAGTCACCACAGTGGATTCACAGGGTGCACAGTTGTAATCTTGGATGAACTAAGTTCTGATGCACCTTCAGAACTAGTAAGCTTTGTCATTCAAACCCAGGGAAAATCTTCAATTTCATCCCCAACAACGACACCAGAAATGTTAGCACTAGATGTCACCCCTGGATTGCGGCAGAGGTAAGCCTGATACCCATCAGAGTTTTATGTCATAGGTTGGTTATTAAAGGGATCAAATGGGTGCGGTTTCAAGAAAGTATAGTCTTAACTCAGAAGACTGGGCTGGTATGCACATATAGGTGAGGTCTTGGTCTAAATTCAGTTAGTAATTTGTAGTAAGGGTGAATAGGAGGAAGACTTAGTGAGGAAATGCAGAGGTTTGCAGAGGACATCGGGTCTTTAGACAGCCCAAAGAAGAAAAACTCAAACACGAGAACTTCTCGAATTTAAATATCAAAGAAACTTAAAGGAATTGCAACAACACTATAATCAAACATCCATTATAATGTCGTCACAATAATTCAAGTGAATCAGTCACTCAGAACTCCTTCAATACCATAAGCGAATAAGATGGAATAAGAAAGATGAATGTCATTAAACAAGAAGTCTCAACAGCATATACATAACCAGAAAACCAGAATGTTCATTAAAACTTTACAATACGGGAGCTTTTCTCTACCATAGACCATTACAAAATATAAAAATTGAGTATATATACTTAGAGAAACTCGCCCCCTTACAGAAGCGCACTTTGGTTGCTGCATTCAAGGCTTGACATCCACATCTTCTTTTGTCAGACTGCACCTGCATTCTTCTGTCAGACGGGATCTCAGATCGATATGGCTCTGGCAGGGGAAACCATCCATAGGGGTACCACAGGCTGACTACTCCAGAACCTCCATGTCTTTCATTTATGGGGTGAAACGAGGTCAAAATTGGTGCCTCGAGGCTTGTAAGGATTTTTCTTTGTGGCCACTTGAGCGCTTTTATCCTCTGCACAACACCCTTTCATCGCCTCACATGACCACAGGCTGTGACTTTGCGCTTAACCAAAAGTGGAATTTTGGGACTTCACATGTTGGGAGTTCTCACTCCCCTTGATTCATGATGTTCCGATACCCGAAACCATGAAATGATCCATCTGGATCAATGGTTGGGTCTGCCCCGAATATGACGGCCACGATCGGTTCCTTTAACACTTCAGTTGTCTGCTGCTTGACAGGTGCCTTCTTTCTTTTATGGTCCTACTTTTCCATATAACCCTGGGTTATGATAGTGGACCCAACCCATAGGTGCGTCACGATTTCGCATCTCGCGAGTTCACGCTACATTCCTTGATCAAACTTCCGAGTCGCAAAATCGAGACTGCTCAGATCCTGCACCACGTACCCCTCCAGAGAGAATAACTTTGATCATTTCGTGACCTCGCGTTTCTTGAGTCCCCATAACTCGTCCCATTGATTGCTCCCTTCTGCGAGTCAGCGAAACGCTGATCCAACGGTCTGGCTCTCTTGTTTGATCGACAACCATGATTAAATCGACATTTTGGGTCTTAGGAATTTGGGCTATGGATGTACCTTTATGACGAGAACCCCGAACTCTCGATTCTCGATCCTCCGAAATTCTCCAATGTCATATCAACAACCCTCGACTCCCCACAATTGGACGACCTAGATCTACTTTTTCGCGAATTGGGATTTCACGATTCTTGTTGGATAGTTTTACAACACTTTGAACTCCCGATTCCCATGCTCGCTTGCATTCATTGAAGATTGAGCTTGCTCTCTCACTGGATTTGAATCCACATAAAAACACTTCAAGTGTTGCACTTGGTGCTCATGACTACGACTTGTGATCAATTACTCGGATGACTGGCTGAGGGCTCGGGCCGACAAAGGTTCATTGACAGAGATAAAGAGGGAAGTGATCGATGACAGGGGAGCCTATGGTCAACATTTATCAGGAAACTTCGACAGGGAAAACCAGTCGATCAAAACGATGAAGACAAACAAAAGAAAAATGTACGCCGAGAGGAAAAAACTATGATCGGGTCTACGAAAGGGGAAAAACAGGCAAAATTTGTAGACTTAGGTAGAAACCATAGACTCATAAAACCTTGACAAGATTAAGTGCTAACACACCAGAAATGGCATCACATGTACTATCCATCTAGAATAGTCTTACCTACAAATATATCAAAACACATACCATTATCCGTCAAACAAACTTGGGTCCATTACCCAAACCTTTGTGCTACCGAAATTCACTACCGGAATTTCTTCGAGGGTTGACATCAATGACAACCAACCCAATTAATCAACATCGAATTCCAATAAGCTGAAAATGTAGTGTTGAAGGAGACGCATAATGTGTCATATGCAGGGCACCCAGGATATCAGAAAACAATTGCAGCAGTAAGAGGCAAATATTTTTTGCTAGGAATGAAGAAGGAAGTGGCTAATTACATAGCCATATGTCTAGAATGCCAAAAAGTAAATACAAAACATAGACACCCAACATGTTTGCTACAACCATATCCCATTCCAGAATGGAAGTGGGAATTTTTCATGGATGATTTTATTACTAAGATTCCCAGAACTGTGAAGAAACATGATTCCATCATCGTGGTGGTGGATAAATTGACTAAGGCAACACATTGTATTCTAGTAAAGACTACACACAAGGAAACAAATATTTCAAATATCTACATGAAAGAAGTTGCTAGGATACATGGGGTACCTAAAGAAATAGTTTAAGACATAGATCCAAAATTTACTTCCGATTTTTGAAAGGGTTTGTTCAAGGGCTTTAGGACAAATTTAAATCTTAGTACAACATATCATCCAGAGTCAAATGGGAAAACAGAAAGCACTAACAGGATAATTGAGTACATGCTTAGAATGTATGTGATGGATCAACCATCAAAGTGAAAATATTGTATTCATTTAGTTGAATTTTCCTACAATAATGGCTATCATGACTCATTGAAAATGAGTCCATTTGAGGCATTGTATGGCAAAAAATGTAACACACCAGTGAGTTGGGATAATCCAATAAGCATAGCATTTGTTGGGCCAAAATTGTTAAAAGAAATGGAAGAGAAGATGGAAAAGATAAAGTAGAATTTAAAGGTTTCCCATGATAGGAAGAAAAGTTATGCAGACATGAACAAAGTTTTTAGATATTTTAAAGTGGGAGAACATGTGATTCTGAAAGTGAAGGCAAAGAGAAGTTCACTAATATTAGGAAATTGCCCGAAGTTGGCAATGAGATATTGTGGGCCTTTTGAAATATTAGAAAGGATAGGGCCAGTTGCATACATGTTAACTTTTCCTACATCCATGAGAGTGCATAATGTATTTCATGTATCATTGTTAAAGAAATATGTGCGTGATCCTAACCACATAATTGATTGGAATGTGATCCAGGTGGAGCACAAAGGGGATTTTTGGGTGGAACCAGTACGCATCCTGGACCGAAAAGTTAGAGTGCTCAGGAAAAAATAAATAGGGATGGTAAAGGTTCAATGGAACTACTACAGTCCTGAAGATGCTACATGGGAGCATGAAGAAAACATACAGGTAGAGTACCCACAAATTTTTGATGGTTTTGAAGAAAACATAATGCAAGACTCCATTTTGAGAAGTTAAAATTTTGGAACCACATCTCAGAGTCCTAGCCAACTGCGTTGGAGACCTTGATAAAAATGTTGGCATGTTTTTAGACAGAGGCAGAGTATGCGTGTTTGTCATTGATGGCGAAGATCAACACGATTAGTAGCGTAGCGATAATGGCAATATCAACAGTGTAAGATCAGAAGGAGGAAAACAGTCAAAGCATGACAAAGGTTTCGTTTCAAAGTTTCGCAGATTGGGAAATTCAAAGGAAAGAGGTTCAAACTCGTGATATGCGAAATCACAATAACAATCCTAACCGTTGGAGTCATAGGACACGTGGAAAGCGATTGGAATTTCGCTGACTTGCACATTGGAGGAGTCAATAGAGCATGGTGTGGGAACTCACGATATGCGAGATCACGAAAAGATCTAGACTGTCGAATCATCAAGATCGTGGACCGTTGATCAAGCATGACCAAGGCCCATGAAGTTGTGAAATCGTGATAAGATCTTGATCGTTGATCCAAGTGGGACATGTGGCGAAGGATTAACATTTCGCTGACTGGAGCGTCAAAGGAAGGAAATTGCAACTTGTGATATGCGAAATCATGATAAGGTCTAGCCCGTGGTCATAAACATGGTCACATTGTCGAAGGCTTAAGGGAAGAAGCTAGCGGTGCTAAGATCCATCTCAGAGTCTCAGCGATCCCGACTTGGAGTGTCGATACCCTTCATCACAAGAATCACGATATGTGAGATCGCGATGAGATCTGGACCGTCGGATCATTGAAGATCTCGACTGTTAATCAGGCTCGATGAAATTCATAAGTTCGCGAAATACGAAGCACCTTTTAGCGCAGCCTCTGGTCACCGCCGGTGGTCATGTGAGGGGAAGAAGCTAGCGGTGCTAAGCTCCATCTTGGAGTCTCGACGATCGCGTCTTGGAGTGTCGAGACTCTTCATCACAATAATGCCGAGATGCAAAATCACGAAATTCAAATTATGTTTAGCGCTCGGTCACAGCTAGTGGGAATATGAGATAAACGTGAAATCCCGCGGATTTAATCCAATGGTGCTGGTTAATTGGAAACTTGATCGAAGGGTTATTGTTTCACCTCATAGGTAATCGATCAGTTATGATTCAGTGAGTAGAACTGAATCATGATTCTTGGATGGTTGGTGATTCAGTTGCTGATGCATTTTCTTGGAGATTCAAGGTGTAACTAAATAGGTGGTATAGTATAAAATGGAAATGCAATGATTGTGGATGGTTGGTCGTTCTGAATGAAAAATGAGTTGAACTGTAAGAAAGGGAAAATTACAGTATGCGTAGTGTGAGATAAAACTTCGAGATGAGTAACAGATGAGGAACAGACAGAAGAAAGAACAGAATTGCAGAACAGCTTGAAGCAAAGTAGAATTGCAGAACAGACAGAGGAAGAGAAGAATTGCAGAACTGTTAGAAGCAGACCAGTTTTACAGAACAAAGAAGAAGTGGTAAGAATCGATTTATCTGTGTTGTTGGTTATTAAATCATTTATTTATAATCAGGGAGGTAGGGTGGTGCTAGGGTGGACTGTGGTCCTCCGATATTCGAGTTGGTGCTTGAATATTGGAAGTTTTATCTTCCATCTAGTTGTAGCTAGAAAAACAGGGTGGCAGGGTGGTGCTTGGGAAAACACAGAGTTTTCTATATGAAAGTTGGTGCTTGTATAAGTGGAAGTAGGTGCTTCCATCCAGTCGGTGCTGGAACACTCAGGGAGTTGGTGCTTCCTTCTAGTGGGTGCTAGAGAAACCAGAGAGTTGGTGCTTGTACAAGTGGAAGTAGGTGCTTCCATCCAATCGGTGTTGGAACACTCAGGGAGTTGGTGCTTCTTTCTAGTGGGTGCTAGAGAAACCAGAGAGTTGGTGCTCTCAACAAGTTAGAGCTTTTAAAATAGAGATAGTAGCCTCACTCTAAGTAGGTTCTCAAACATAAATGATGTACAGAACTTAAAAGAATGCCTATCATTTTGAAGAAGAAGAGGTTTTCTCCCTTTATGAGTTTCCTCGTGAAAATCTGTATCTGTGTATATCTTATGTGTGATTGATGCTCATTATTTATGTTGTTCATATGATGTATAATATTGATGTCACTTGATGAAAGATTAAAAATGGATTAATATACTTAATATTGTTTAAGCACAGTAACAACTAATTCACCCCCCCTCTCAGTTGTCTTAGTAATTTCAACAATTGGTATCAGAGCGGGTTCCTTTTATTTAAATGTAGATCTGTAAGCTTAAACATGACAAGTCATGAAGGGACTTCAGCCAGTAAGCCTCCTTTGTTTGATGGAACAAATTTTGCCTTTTGGAAGGTTAGAATGAGAACATACCTAATGGACTTAGGTGTTGATTTTTGGGATGTAGTATAGACTAGATACATAAAGCTTGTTGTGCTAGCTTCCAAGGATGATAAGTTAGAATTTAGATTTAATGCTAAGGGAATGAATGCTATCCTGAATGGACTTGCAGAAGCAGAGTTTGTAAAGGTGATGCATCTTCAAACTGCCAAAGAAATGTGGGATAAACTTATTAGCAGCTATGAAGGAAATGAGAAAGTAAAAGATGCCAAACTTCAAACATTTAGGTTGAAGTTTGAA